>JASAMX010020872.1:0-33220 GCA_030248175.1 Microlaimidae sp. YZB2_3 | reverse complement strand
CACCAAATTTTGAGAAGGGGGTTTAACCCCCCCACTTAGAAGTGGGGGGGGGAGAAAAGGTTAACCCCCCCAATTTTGAAAAAATGAAGAAAAAAAAAGTCTTTAAAATGACTTCTAACTGCCTCCAAACTTAAGTTTTGAGGTCAAAATGAATGTTTTAAGCAATAAAAAGCTCAAAAATGCTATAAAAAGGGCTTTTTGACCTAAAATTAGCGTTTTTTACCGATTTTTTTTCAAAATCGAAAAACGATATGGGTAAAATGCACTCCAGAAAAAAACCATATGGGTATTATGCGTTTCTCGGATTTTAACCCCCCCTAATTTGGGGTTTAACCTTACCCCACTCCGGACCAACTTGCCCATATGTATGGGTTGAACCTTGAGCCCTTCCAAATTCTGAGAACTTGAGAAGGGGGGTTTAACCCACGACTCAGAAATGGGGGCGGGGAGAGAAAAGGTTAACCCCCCAATTTTGGAAAAATGAAGAACTACTTCTAACTGCCTCCAAACTTAAGTTTTTGAGGTTAAAATAAATGTTTTAAATATAGTAAAAAGCTCAAAAATGCAATATGGCTTTTTATCTAAAATTAGCGTTTTTTTACCTATTTTTTTAAATCGAAAAACGATATGGGTAAAATGCACTCCAGAAAAAAAACGATATGGGTATTTTGCGTTTCTCGGATTTTAACCCCCCGCCCCCTAATTTGGGGTTTAACCCCTACTCCCGACCAACTTGCCCATGTATGGGCAGAGCACCTTGTGAGGTGGGGGGTGCGGGGGGCAGATTCCCCTGAGGGAAAATTTTTAATTTAAGGTGCTAAAATACACTAGAAATTTTAATTCCAGATGATATTTATTTATTACAGAAATTTCAGGTTTTTTATCTTTTCACATTTAAAACATATGTTTAAAATGTTAATAAAATAGTGTTTTAGTGTTTATAGTAGTTTTATTCAACATGTATGCCTTAACTGTTGAACAGCGTAATCGCTATGAATTTGAAAAACTAAGATAAATTGTCAATTTAAACTGTATACCCACGAAGCGGGGAAAATTTGGTTTTTTGACTATTAATATGTTTTGGAAGGCATCAGGAAAGTTTCTTTATTAATATTAAAACAAATTTTTTCTCTCCCAAAATTCAAAAATGGTAAGGGTTATCTTAAGAAAAAATCCAGCTTCGCCGGATTTCGGGGGAGGGAGAGGCAAACCAAGCCACACACGCATAGATGAACACGGTCAAAAAGCCAGAGGGGGGGGGGTGTTTACCCCGGGTAAATGACTTTTCAAAATCTAGGAGGGGGGTCCTAGGGGGGGTCGAACCCCCCCTAGCTTTTTAGGGGGGGTCGACCCGGGGTGCGAAATTTTGAAATCTAGAGGGGGGTCAGGTGGGGTCCGGAGTCCAAAGCAAAACAGTTTTAAACCATAATTACTTTAATAATAGTTCTTTTTATAGGATAATACTACAATTTATTGAATAAAAAGCGATATTTAGGTATAAAAAGGGTGTAAAAACATGAATTTGTGTTAAAAATTGACGTTTTTGCAAGAAAATTTAGTATAAAAAAAGTACTTGAAATGTTCTCGCGCGGGGCGGGGCGGTCAGATTTCAAAATCTAGAGGGGGGTCAGGGGTAAAAAATTCGAAAATTTGGGAGGAGGGGAGGGCCCCCTAGATTTTTTTCTAGGGGGGCCCCCAAAATTTCGAGACTAGGGGGGTGGACCCCACCTTAACCCCCCCTTGTTCATCTATGCACACACGCGAATTTCACCTTGGTAACACACTGCCAGCAGGACATAATTTAAAATTTAACAGAATTTAATAAATATTGATCAGTTACTATTAAATTTTTTATAGATTTGGCAGAATATGCCATGCAAGTAGAAAAAATACTAATTTGGTTCTTTTCTTTGGCTAAAAAATTTAGCCAAGGTGACTTGTACGCGTAATTATTTTGGCAATCGAAATCGGTAATTTTTTTCTACTATTTGCTTATTTTGCGTTCGTTTATTTTTTTCTGCTTTACGTGCACTGTAGTTAACCCTATAAAAATTTATTAAAAGACTTGCACCAGGAAAATATTTATCATTCCTACTTTCGAAATGCAAATACTAAAGGTCTATTCATACTTATAGAGAAAACGTCCTTTGGACAAAGTCCAAAGGACAAAAAGTATTTTGGACTTTGTCAAAAGGGACAAAGTCTAAAGGGAAAAGTCCAAAGGACTTTGTCCAAAGGACAAAGTCAAAAGGGAAAAGTCCAAAGGACAACATCATACTTCTTGCCTTTGGACTTTGCCCTGTAGGATTTTGTCCTTTTTGGTCAAATCTAGGACAAAGTCCAAAGGACAACGATTCATACTTCCTGAAGGTCCAGGACCATATCCTACTACCTTGTCCTTTGGACTTTTCCCTTTGAGATTTTGTCCTTTGGACAAAGCCAAAGGACAAATTCTGAGTAGCGTTCATACTTCGTCAAAGGACAAAGTCAAAAAGGGATGAGCTGGCTTGTCCAAAGGACGTTTGGTTGCCTTTGGACTTTCTCCAGAAGGACGTTTTGTAATATAGACTGAGTAGACCTTAAAGAACTCTATTCATACTTATAACAAAACGTCCTTTGGAATACAAAGTGCAAAAGGGACAAAAGTGCCCCTATGGAATTTGTTAAAAGGACAAAAGGCCTTTGGACTTTGTCCAAAGGACAAAGTTAAAAGGGAAAAGCATTTTGGACTTTGCTCCTTTGGACAAAGTCAAAAGGACAAAGTCAAAAGAACAACGATCATACTTCTTGCTGTCCTTTGGAGTTCTCCCTTTGATTTTGTCCTGTGGACAAAGTCAAAAGGATAAATTTTGAGTAACGTTCATACTTCGTTAAAAGGACAAAGTCAAAAGGAGTTCGGCTTGTCCAAAGGACATTTGGTATTTGTCTTTTGGACTTTGTACGAAGAGGACGTTTTGTCATAAGTATGAATAGACCTTAACTTTCACCACACAAATTGATAATAAATTCATTTCATCAACAGATTCCAAAAAAAGGTACCAGTAAATCTCTTAAGTTTTTGGTTATTTTACAAGGTTCTTATATTATTCATTTTATAAATTTTTTTTTTATTTTTAGGACAAAGAAAATTTGCTTGCTTAAGTTTTATATAAAAATAACTTATACATACAAACAAGATTTTACTAAAATGTGACTTACAATTACAACCATACAACGTAAATAAAATAATAATAATATACATAGATGAACACGGTCAAAAAGCCAGAGGGGGGTGTTTACCCCGGGTAAATGACTTTTCAAAATCTAGGAGGGGGGTCCCAGGGGGGTCCGACCGACCCCCCCTAGCTTTTTAGGGGGGGTCGACCCGGGGTGCGAAATTTTGAAATGTAGAGGGGGGTCAGGTGGGGTCCGGTGTCCAAAGCAAAACAGTTTTAAACCAGAATAACTTTAATAATTTTTCTTTTTATAGGATAATACTACATTTTATTGAATAAAAAGCGATATTCAGGTATAAAAAGGGTGTAAAAGCATAGAAATTGTGTTAAAAATTGACGTTTTTGCAAGAAAATTTAGTATAAAAAAAGTACTTAAAATTTTCTCAGAGGGGAGGGTGGGGGGGGGGGGGTCAGATTTCAAAATCTGGAGGGGGGGGGCCCTGGAAAAAATTCAAATTCTGAGGGGGGGGGGCCCTCTCCGGGCCAAAATTTCGAGGCTAGGGGGGGTGGACCCCACCCTACCCCTCCTTGTTCATCTATGATAATATAGTTTAAAGTTTTTAACAATGAAGCAAAAGTATTGAAAGAGAAGGGAGCACAGACCCGGGGTGTGCCTGGGGGGAGGCGGGGGAAGGGCCACGCCCCTCCCTCGTTAGCGGGAGGGGAGAGGATCACGGTGGGGCAGGGGAAGGAAAAAAAGGACAGTGGTTGGGCGGGGGGTGGCCGCCCCCCCTCCGAAATAGTCACCAGATAGTAAAATTTGGGGGTTTTCAGAGGCTAAAAATTCAAAATTTTCTAGCGCCTCGCTAATCGTTAACTATAAAATAATTTTAGTATCACATTTAACCCCCAAAAACCAAAAATATTTTCCACTTCGTTTCGCTCAGCGGTCATTTTCTATAGTATACATACTACATACATATATCTCGCTATTTATCTTGCCTAATGCTAATGTTATTTCAAAGTTAGTACAATATTTTTTATAAGTAATAAGTACTACACAGAAAGCAAAACAAAAAAAATCATATTGGTTGATTTATGTACCTCCCCCCTCCGGGGGGGGGGGGGGTGGGGGGGGTGTGATTTTTTTTTTGTTAAATTTGTCAGCGCCGGCGCAAACAGCCATATAGCAAAACTTAGTTTGGGGGCGTTAGAGTATTTTAGATTTTTTTTCTTCATTTTTCCTTGGGGGGGGGGGGTTATTTCTCCCCCCCCTTCCTGGTGGGGGGGGGGGGGTTCAACCCCCCTTCTCAGAATTTGGGGGGGGGGGTTACCCCCCCACCCCCCCCCCCCCGTGCCCATGTATGCCCCCTCCCAAATTTTCCAACCGCCTATACGATTGGCTCGGTTTTTTTTCATATAGGTAGGTACCCTAAAAACATGGAGTCGAGATGCTGCTCATGTGCTTTGGTTTAAAATGTGGGTGTAGCCAAGGGGTCTGAACCTGAAAGGTCTCTAAATTCCTTTTTTGTGAAATCCAGGCTCTGCCAATGTGTGCTAATGTAATTTTTAACTAAGAAAACATGTTTTTACTGCTAAAAACATTAGATAATACGTTATTAGGCCAAAAACAGTGTATTATACAGCTTTATCTACGTTTATCCCTGCTTTTTCGGGGGGGGAGGGCGGAGCCCCCCCCGAAACTTTTTTTGTACTGCAATCCGCCCCCCACCCCCCAAAATGAAACCCTGAAGGGTACGTGTCCCTGCACAAACTTGTGCACTGAAACCCTGGGTACGTCTCTGCACAGACTTGTGCACTGCCCCTGCCAGAGGTGAGAACGGTCGGGGAAGCTAGGGTTTTTGCGTTTCTGTTTTCCCCCCCCCTATTTGGGTGTACCCCCCCCCCCCTCCGGGGCATACATGGGCACGGGGGGGGGTTGGGGGGTTAACCCCCCTCAAATTCTTAGAAGGGGGGTTTAACTAACCCCCCCACTCAGAAGTGAGGGGGGGAGAAAAGATTAACTCCCCCAATTTCGGAAAAATGAAGAAAAAATGTCTTTAAAATGACTTCTAACTGCCTCCAAACTTAAGTTTTGAGGTCAAAATGAATGTTTTAAACAATAAAAAAGCTCCAAAATGTAATAAAAAGGGCTTTTTGACCTAAAATTAACGTTTTTTACCTATTTTTCCTTCAAAATCGAAAAACTATATGGGTAAAATGCACTCCAGAAAAAAAACGATATGGGTATTTTGCGTTTCTCGGATTTTAAACCCCCCCCTAATTTGGGGTTTAACCCCCCCACTCCGGACCAACTTGCCGTGTATGCTCCAGACCCCCCCTGGCTTTTTACTGCGGGGTCCCCCGTGCTTGGGGGGTGGGGGTTTTTTTTTTTTTTTTTTTTCCCTAAGGTTTATTTATTATCAAAACAGCTATTTAGCCAAAAACTGTATTCTGTTTTATGTGGCCCAGGTTAAATAGAAAATAACTCCAAGTGAGGGACGGGGGGCAATGGGGGGGGGGGTTTGCAAGCTTGGGGGAGGGGGGGGCCCCAATTTTATACTAGGGGGGGCAACTTTTTCTGAAACGGAGGAGGGCACCATAAAACGGGGGGGGGCAAGCAGGGGGGAAAGAAAGGGAAGAAAAGAGAAAAAAAAGAAAAAAAAAGAAAAAAGAAGGCAAAAGGGAAAAAAGAGAGAAAAAAAGCGAAAATAAGGTAAAAATAGGTCTAAAATGGCTTAAAATACAATGAAATAGGCTAAAAATCGCAAAAAATTCTCGATAATGGCGTCATCATAGGTCAAAAATGGCGTCATAATTGTAGGTGGCTTTTTCATTTTTTGGCGGGGGGCGAGGGAAAAAACGGGGGGGGGGGCAAAATCCTCCAATAAAACGGGGGGAGGGGCATTTCCAGACCGTGCACAGGTCTGATGCTCTGTGCCAATGTTTTCTTGTTAAATTATGATTCTTTGGCAAAATTTTACGCATTTAGAAGTTGAGCATTGAAAAAAGAAAAAAAAATTTTGTCAGAATTTTAGCATATAAAACAAAAATTTGACTTCAAAGTCATCCAAAATTATATATGGTACCGAAAAAACTATTATATTAGCACTATTTGTGTCATAAAAAAATTTTATGTTTTGGCGCCTGGATTTCAGCACTGGTGCCTAAAATTTGGAGGCTAGGCGCCAGCTGGCGCCTAGGCGCCCGAAAAAAAAAACCCAGAAGGCAACACTGATGCAGCGGAGAACATAAGTAAAAAGAAGCTTAATTATTTTTCAGTTGAAGCACAGCGGATATAAAAATTCAAATCGCCAAACAAAACAAAACCATGTGCTCGTACGATTTCTGACAAACAACTCGGTTTGAAAAAAAGCACATTCTTCTCTCTGCGGGAATAGAATTGATTAGTTTTCAGAATAAAATTAGCAAAAAAAACAGCTCAAAAAATCTAATTGCAACATTTTTTTAAAATTTCTTTTAAAAATACCACGCGATCAGAATATAATTCTAATCATAGGTGTTTTTGGTCGGGTCTGCTAGGGGGGGGTCCACCCCCGGGTGGAAGGCCAAAATTTTTTAGGGGGGGGGGTCCCGGGGGGACCGGACCCCCCTGGCTTTTTAGGGGGGGTCGACCCCGGGTGCATGATTTCAAATTTAGGGGGGGTCCAATAGGTCTTTTAGGTCTAATATTGAATTTTATGTATTAAAACAGCCTACTTAGGCCTAAAAAGTGTATTTGAACACTGTTTTTAACTAAAAACCTGTGTTTTTGACAGTAAATAAAAAAAATATACTTCCAAATTGGTCGGGAGGGGGGAGGGTGGTCAGCCTCGCTAGGGGGGGGGTCAGGCTGGACCGCGCTCGAGCTGTGGGGGGGCGGGGGAGGCCCCCTGGAATTTTTCTAGGGGGAGGGGTCCAAAATTTTGGCTCTAGGGGGGGGGGGTGCGGCCCTCTGTCCCCCCCCAAAAAACACCTGCTATAATTCTTTAATTAAAATTGAGCTTGCTGTAGCATTGGTAGGAGGTCCTTTTTATTTTTACCCCTTCAAAAATTTCCGATCACCTGTTCAAGTTTATTCGCATTATCATAGGCAATTAATTGTTGTTATCTTTCGATTACAGGGATAATTATTAATCAGGTGATATAAAAGGATCCATGTAGTGGAAAAAATGTATCTATCAATATATTAGTGCAGTGGTGTGCACAGGGAGGCAACGGCCTCTCCCGTCCTCCAAATCCGTCTAAACCGTATTTTTTCGTAAGCGGTACTTTTATCACGTTTTTTTTTTAATTTTGAGAGAAAAAATTAGCTTTAATATTATATAGTTGATAAACATTCCTCTTGCGTTCTAAAAATTTTTCCGCTTCACGAGAAGTTTACATTGGGAATTTATCTTAGGTTTTCAATTTCAATCAGTGTAACCAGGATTTTATTTGAACGGGCGTCCGTGGGGTAGGAGACATATGTGTCCCCAAAGGTGGATAATACGATCATCCGGGACAAAAGTGGGGGGGGGGGGGGGGGGGGGGGGGGGGGGGGGGGGGGGGGGGGGGGGGGGGGGGGGGGGGGGGGGGGGGGGCGTCGGTGGTTTGTTTGGTTTCTTTGCGATGGCGGGGGGGGTCTCTGGGGCGTTCTGTTTGACACTCGTGTTTGACAAACGTGGCCATCTGAAAGACAACCAGGGGACGGACGGGTGTCATAGTAACGGACTGGTGTCACGATAAATGTTTCGAATCGCTTTTTCCAAAGACACTTAATCTTCCTAGCTGGCTACCAAAAACTTAAACGCGGATTGTCATGAAAATAATATACATAATGTCTTGTCTTGCATAAATGAACAGAATAACAAAAAAAACAAATAGAACACAACATAAAAGTGAAAGTTTTTAAAAACTATAGTTTAGCATAATAGTTTGCTAAATTAGCGTTCTGTCAGTTTTTAACATGCTTTTTTTCTATTTCAAAAGTTGAGAGGAACCAGCAAGAATACATAACAAAGAATGTATCACTGTATTATTGCATAAATGAACAGAATAACAAAAAAAAACAAATAGAACACAACATAGAAGTGAAAGTTTTTAAAAACTATAGTTTAGCATAATAGTTTGCTTAATTAGCGTTCTGTCAGTTTTTAACATGCTTTTTTTCTATTTCAAAAGTTGAGAGAACCGGCAAGAATACATAACAAAAAATGTATCATTGTATTATAAACATATTTTCTATCCGCGCATTGCTTTGACACAAGTTTGACCTCCGGGGGAGGTAATTTTGATCTTTTTTGCCACTAAAGAAATAAAAGTGGCAAAAGAAAAAAAGCACAAAAACGACAGTAAATAATAAGATATCACAAAATAAATCATTACAGAGTACCTAATAAATAAATTTATTCAATTTAGTGATTTAAAAAACTGAACACATAGAATTGCAGCTCATTAAATATTTAAATAACTTTTTTTTTACCATATTCTTCATAAAAGGTGAAGAAATAAAACTTTTAAACTGAAAACAAAGTTTTAAAAAATGATTTTTTGCTCTAGATTTGTTTGGAATTATTATGCAAAATAAAGTTATTTTATAACATTTTTTTTTAAATTACACAGAAGAATTAAGAAAAATAGAAGTGTTGCTTGAATATGTCTTTTAGGAATTCATTTTTAAAAGACAAAACACAGTTTAGGGTAGTGCATTTAATTTCGGCACTTTTTCGTTTTTCCAATGTAACTTTTCACTGTATGGCTCGATTTTCATGTTTAATATCTCATTTTGAAGCTTTCACAATACTGCGTTGCGTCATAAAAGTTTCACCGTACGAAAGTTGTTTTTTTTACTTAATTAAGTCAGTTTTAAAAAAAAACGGAAAATTGCCGAAATTAAATATATGCATTTAATTTCGGCACTTTACAAACAATCGATTGTTTCTCAGTCAAAAAATCATTATTTTCAAAAATTTAAAAGCCTATCATTATCTCCAGACAGTTTTCTTTAATTTAAGCTTCTACTTGTTGTTTAACGTGTAACTGGCAAAAAGTTACAGCTAAAATGCCAAATGGTATCAAAATGAGCAAAATTTGGGAAAAAAGTGCATTTAATTTCGGCACTTTTTAAAAGGACCCCCTTAATCAATTTTAAGTGCAGTGCTATGGCCCTTACACATTTCAACGTTGTCTTTTAACTATTTACAACTATAATTTAACACTCGACCACTTAATTCAACCCGTTTTTACCTACAGCAATATGTGTGCCGAAATTACACGATTTTATTTAATAACGATTGCTCACCACAGACGCAACGTAGAACCACGGGGACTAAAAATTCTGAAAATAAACTAAATTTTACCAGGACAGTTTAATTTTTAAACCAATTTATTTGCGTAATCATGAAATGCCCATGTTCTAAAAACCAGTAACAATTTTATTTTTTTGTAAATCACACAATTTCACGTGAAAATATCATAACATAACAATTAAAAAGCTCACGACTGTCATCTACATATAATTAGCTCTCATTTGAGCTATCAAACGTCATATTCCGTCCAGGATTACCAAAGATATATTCCAAAATCAAAAATGCCCAATTGGGAAAAGTGCGCGCGGAAATTAAATGCACTACCCTATATAGGATGTTCAGTAGAACTTCTATATTAGAAATTGCGACAGCCGAGTAGAAGATTTTAAGTGGGGCGAGGGATTTTGATTTCGCCATCTATGAATTCAAAATTCGAATCCCTTTCTAATTAAGGGTAATTTTTTGTCCTTAATTTTTTGACGAATTAATACAAATCTCTTTTTTAGCTGGTTTTGGCAGTATTTTTGTACTAAAAAGGGGGTTTAAATTTGAACTTTTTAGGTTGGCTTAATTTGTGTCAAAGCGATGCACCAATAAAATATAAATTTTTATTACAATAATACATTCTTTGTTATTTATTTTTGTTTTTTTTTAAGTATTTACTGTGTTTTATGTTATTTAATAAACTTTTTGTCAAGGATACGGTATTAAATTGAAAATTTGGCAAAATCTTTTAGAGATGCCTTGCATGTCATCATGTCATCTGTGCACCGCCCCCCGGGTTTTATTGGGAGGGGGGAGGGGCAATTCCAAAACAGGGGGCACGGGGGGCAACGCAACTTTTCTAAAAAGTGGGGGGGGGCAATAAAACGAGGGGGGCAAGCAGGGGAGAAAGAAAAAAAGAGAAAAAAAGAAGGAAAAAAGGGACAAAAAAAGCAAAAAAGGTAAAAATATGTCTAAAATGGCTTAAAATACATTAAAATAGGCTAAAAACTGCAAAAAATTCGCGATGATGGCGTCATCATAGGTCAAAAATGGCGTCATAATTTTAGGGCACGTTTTTATTTTTTGACGGGGGGCAATAAAACGGGGGAAAATCCTCCAATAAAGCGGGGGTGCATTTCCAGACCGAGCACAGGTCTGTGTCGTGCCCAGGGGGAGGGGGCGGGGGGTGGCGGCCGCCCTCCCTAAAATCCGGCCAAGTCGGATTTTTTTAAGGGGGCATTTTTGTGATTTTTTTTGTAAGGCACCCTTACGTTTTTTGAATTTTGGGAGAGAAAAATTTTTTCTTTAATATTAATACAAAAACTTTCTTGATGCTTTCAAAAAGTATATTAATAGTGAAAAAACCAAATTTTCCCCGCTTTGCGGGCGGTTTAAATTGACAATTTATCTTAGTTTTTCGATTTTATATTCATAATGCCGTTCAATAGTTAAAGCATACACGTTAAATAGGGCCCGTCTTGATCGGGATTCTCAGATCCGGCTGGATCAGATCAGATGAAAAGTATGATCCGGCCGGAATTAGATATTTTACCGGATCGGATCTGGTGACTCGTAGTTTAATTATATTTATAATTAATTTTTAACGCCCCATTAATATTGTGTTATTACAAAATGATGTCTTTTTTTTTGTTTCTTGGCTTTTCTTTCTTTCTTCCTTCCTGTCTTTTTGTTTTTCTTGTTTCTGCTTTTGGGGGGGGGGTGTGTTGTGGGGTGGGGATGTTTGGTTCGTCTGGTGGTTTGTTTGCGTTCTTGCTTATAGTTTTTGCTTGGCTTTTTGGGCTGTTTTCTGTGGGTTTGGGGGCGGGGGGGGGGTTGTGAGAGGGGGGTAGGGTGCTAGGTGGGCAGCCTCTCGGATTTTGGGGGGGGGGGGGGGGGGGTAATTTTGGGGGTAGGGGGGGGGTGTCTGGCAAGACCCAAATTTTGAGGGGGGGTGTACCCAATATTTCCGCGCTGCCTTAAAATGGGCTTAAAACGCGTAAAAAACGTAAAACAAGCTTATAAATGCTTTAAAACTGTGTAAAATTAAAATAAAACCTTATTGCAACTTATAAATTTTATTTTTTAATTCTTTTAATAATAATGTGTTTATATATTCTTAGAATTAGATTAGAAATCATAGTTTTTTTAATAATTACGTAATAATAGAATAGTAATTATATTGTCTTGATTATAAAGTCAAGTATCACAAACTTTTTAATCTATAATCTTATATTTAATTAAAAGTTATATACATACATGGGCGTAGCCAGGGGGGTCTAGACCTCCCTTTTGGGTCGGCAAAGGGAAAAATTTGGAGTTCGACCCCCCTTTTAGGTTGCCAAGGATAAAAATTTGGGGGGTCTAGAACAGTGGCGTGCCCAGAATTTCATTTGGGGGGAGGGGCGGTCTGGGGGGGTAAATACTAATCCTGAAGGGGGGTCTGGGGGGCGGCAGCCCCCCAGTAATGGGGGGTCTGGGGGGCGAGAGCCCCCCAGCGGGGTCAAGGGGCAGAGCCCCTTGTCAGGGGGGTCCGGGGGCAGAATGCCCCCCGAGGGAGAAAATTTTTAATTTAAGGCGCTAAAATACACTAGAAATTTTAATTCCAGATGATGTTTATTACAAAATTTAAGGTTTTTTTATCCCTTTACATTTAAAACAGGTGTTTAAAACGTTAGGTAATAAAAGGTTAATAATGTTTAATTAATGTTTTTTGAATAATAAAAGAAAAAATGAAGTATATGACATAAACAAGGTAATAAACACTCCGCGCGAAGCGCGGAAAATTTTTTTAGCCCTTTTATAACGCTTAAAAATTTTTCTCTGGGAGGCGAATTTGGGGGGGGGGGTGTCCCCGGGTACCCCAAATTTAAGGGGAAGGGGGGGTCAGCAAAATCCGAACTTTTGGGGGGTATAACCCCCGGGGGGGGGGTTCACCATACATGGGCAAGTTGGTCCGGAGTGGGGGGGGGGGTTAAACCCCAAATTAGGGGGGGGGGTTAAAATCCGAGAAACGCAAAATACCCATATCGTTTTTTTTCTGGAGTGCATTTTACCCATATCGTTTTTCTATTTTGAAGGAAAAATAGGTAAAAAACGCTAATTTTAGGTCAAAAAGCCCTTTTTATTGCATTTTTGAGCTTTTTATTGCTTAAAACACTCATTTTGACCTTAAAACCTAAGTTTTGAGCAGTTAAAAGTCATTTTAAAGACATTTTGTTCTTCATTTTTCCAAAATTGGGGGGGTTAACTTTTTCTCCCCCCCACGTCTGAGTGGGGGGGGGGTTAAAAAAACCCCCCTTCTCAGAATTTGGGGGGGGTTAACCCCCCCAACCCCCCCGTGCCCATGTATGTTTGTGGTTTTTTTTGGTTTTTTTTTGGGGGGTGGGGCGTCTCGGGGGGGTGGGGGGGGGGGGGGCGGGTTCGCTTTTAGTTCCCTGTCTTGTGGTGTTTTTTTGGGGGGGGGGGCCTGTTTTTTTTCTGGGGGTCCGTTCGGTGGGGGTGGCCCGCTCCCTCCCTTTGCTCTGTTGGGGGGTGGGGTGGGGTGGCGGATAGTTTGCCCGGCGTTCGCGGGCGCTGAGATTTTTTTTTCCTCTGAAAACCCCCAAATTTTACTATCTGGCGACCATTTCGGGGGGGGGGGGCGGCCGCCCCTCCCGCCCAACTACTATCCTTATTTTTCCCCCTGTCCGACCGTTTGGGAGGGGGCGGCCGCCGCCGCCCTCCCCCCGCCCCCCGGTTACGTCCCTGGTTTTATCCACATTATTTTTAGATTGATCCTGTTGCTGTTTGTGAATATAAAGACGTTTTTGCGTTTCTCAGAAATAAATACTCTCAACGAGGATTGTTTGCCAAGAAAAACAAAAAAAACATCTATTAATTTAAATCCGTCGTAATGCACCTTTGTAAACATCTATTAATTTACACCTGCTATGCTATTATAATACGCAGAACTGTGCACTGCCCCCGGGGTTTTATTGGGGGGGGGGGGGGGGGCCCAAGTCCAAAACGGGAGGGGGGTTGGGCAACTTTTCTGAAACGGGGAGGGGGGGCAGGCCCTGTGCCAAGGGGAAGCCAGGGGGGCCATGCCCCTCCCCTTTCTAAGTTGACCGGGGTAAAAATAAGGAAGAGGAGGTAGGTCCAGGGAGGGGGGAGTGGCGGGAGGTAAAAGCGAAGATAACTCCATGATGAACCCTGCTTCTTCCTACCTCCTTTCTTGGGCAAGTCCGTAGCCAGGGGGGGGATTAATCCCCCCTCAAATTCTGGGAAGGCGAAAAATTTCGTAAGGGTCCCCCCTTTGGTTTTTTTAAAAATTTAGAAAAAAATTTTTTTTTTCCAAATCACTCTGTAATGTATTAAAGCTATCTAAAATGCATTATTTAAAAGGATTTAGGTTCATAAAAGTTCTTACTTATAAAAAAGGAATTATTTATAATTCAAAACATTAGTGCAGTGAGTTTAAAAATATTGTATTTTTGTTTTGTGTGAAAATATTTGCATAAAAGCGGCAGTATCAAAGAGCGGGAAGTCACGATTCAACCACTTTTTTAGTATAAAAAAAATAAAAAAACGTTTGTTTTTTCTTGATTAAAATAGTAATAAAATACCTGGAAATCTCTTTATTTTTGTTGTATTCATTTAAAAAAACAACCTGAAAATAAATAAAGATTCAGTACTTAAATTTAGGTTTCCTGAATGCCTTTTAAAAGATTAAAATTAAAAAAATTTTCCACTCTGGGGGGCATTCTGTCCCTTGGCACTCCCCCTGACAAGGGGCTTTGCCCCTTGACCCACTCGAGGGGCTCCCGCCCCACAGACCCCCCTTGTGGGCCCCTATAAACCACCTTCCAAAAAATCCCCCCCTCAATTCAAATCCTGGCTACGGCCCTGTTGGGGTATGCTAAAAGTGGATTCTGCGGCGTGACTGCCTTCAATTCAATATAAATAGGTACTTCTAAGCCCTAATTTTGCTCATTTTAAATGCTAAATCAAAAAATTTCGCCTCCGGCGGCTGGGGGCACCCCTCAGACCCCAGCATCCGCCTGGCGCCGCTTTGTATTTATATTCCGTTTTCAGTTTTAAATTCTTTTTTTGTCTCATTGACAAAAAAAATCCACCAAGAAATTCGTTCTTAGCCGAAAATTCTAGGCGCCAGGCTGGATTCTAGCTTTAAAATTTTAGGCGTCAGTGTGGCATTCTCGGTGCCAATGGCGTGGATGTGGCAAAAAAAAACACAAGTGGTCATCGCCCCGCCGACTGTTGTAAATCAAAATAATATACAAGTTTTAGAAAATTTGAAAGATCGTACCAAAGTCATCGACAAAAACCACCAACTAAAGACCACGTTAAAATAACAGTAAAAGCTGGAAAACAACAAAAAAAGACGAGAAGCGAACATACTGATCTATTTAGTAGCTAATATATGGCAGGTTTACCATTTATACAAAAAAACAAGGAGAAGACAAGGAAAAGCTGAAATTCACAAGGAGAAGACGTTATAGGCATATCGTCGTCACTACGGCAAAATGACCCACAGGCATTATAAAATATACGTGATTGTGACTTATTCTGTTGTTAAAATGATCTTGTTTAAAATTTAAAATGAGTCACAGCCGCAAATATTTTATACGAATTGTGGCTTATTTTCCCGTAGTAACGACGATTTTCATGCATGATGACATTATCTAAAAATTCTAAACGCGAGCGAATAAATAATCAGACCTGTGCACTGCCCCCGGGGTTTTATTTGGGGGGCGATTCTAAAACGGAGGGGCACGGGAGCAACTTTTTTGAAACGGGGTGAAGCAATAAAACGGGGGCAAGCAGGGGAAAAAGAAAAAAAAAGAAAAAAAAGGAGAAAAAAAAGGAAAAAAAAAGAAAAAAAAAGAAAGGAAAAGAAAAAAAGGGACAAAAAAAAGCGAAAATAAGGTAAAAATTGGTCTAAAATGGCTTAAAATACATTAAAATAGGTAAAAACTGCAAAAAAATTCGCGATGGCGTCATCATAGGTAAAAAATGGCGTCAAAATTTTAGGGTACTTTTTCGTTTTTTGGTGGGGGGGGGGCAAATCCTTCAATAAAGCGAAGGGGGCATTTCCAGACCGTGCACAGGTCTGAATAATTCATATAAATTTCTGTCGACAGTATGCCACTGCAGATTTTGAAAGCATTTCATCATAATGGTTATATAAACCACCTCCCTCCCCTCTTAAAAATCCCTAACTATCGACCAACCTCCCTTCCTCTGCTAAAATTTATCGTAATTTGGACACCCTTTCTAAACTTTGAAGACGCAGATCTAAACACGTAAGCATGAATTTTGAAAAACACTCACCCTTAAAAAATTTTTTGAAAGGCACCACCATTTCAGATTCTTTTTGTAAATTTTTAGCCTTTAAGCCACTTTCGAGCGAAACTAAGTTGTAATCTTCTGTTGTTTCCGACCACAATCGTATTCGTTTACGATTGTTTAGACCAAAAAGATAAAAATTGGTTCTTTTTGGAATTTTATCGCGAGATGTACACAAAACAAACCAAACACAAATTGTATTGGGAATGAAGCCTCCTTTTATTTTTTTCGTAGAATTGATCTATTATACACTTAAAAAGACTTCAATTTTAATTGTGAGCCCGAGCTGTGAAAATAATTTAAGTATTTATAGGATTTAACAAATTATTCCAAATTAGTGCTATAATTTACTAACAAAATTACCAACAGTACGAAGCAAACATTTAAGGTTCATATAACTTTTTTTTCAAACCACACAAAATTACATTTAACTGTGGAATAAAAATATTAGGTAGGTACTATAAAAATATTTAGCTTAAAGGTGCAGTACAAAGTCAAACTTTTTATCTTAGTCTTCGATGATTTTTACGAATAACCTTGCTCTGTCCTCAATAACTCAGAATTTTTTTTTCGTCAAAATATCTTAAGCGGTCCAGCAGATATGACCCTCGAAAAATGGCGTTTGTTGCTGATGATTATGTACAAGATGGCTAAACAAACATAAATTTTTTTACGTTCTACAATATATGGTGCAGTCATACGCACAGTTGGTGCCTCTCGGATTTTTTGTGAAGGGGGATATACCGGACCCTTAAATATGGGGAAGTGTCCCAAAAAGTTTTTGGGGTATACTCCGAAAACAGTATACAGACCTGTGCACTGCCTCCGGGGAGTTTTATCGGGGATGGGGGGCAATTTCAAAACGAGGGGGACGAGAGCAACTTTTTGAAACGGGGGGGGGGGGGCAAGAAAACGGGGGGGGGGGGGGGAAAAACGGTGGGGACAAGCAGGAAAAAAAAGAAAAAAATAGAAAAAAAGTAACAAAAAAGCGAAAATAAAGTAAAAATAGGTCCAAAACGGCTTAAAATGTATTGAAATAGGCTAAAAACTGCAAAAAATTCGTGATGGTGGCGTCATTATAGGAGAAAAATGGCGCCGTAATTTTAGGGTACTTTTTCATTTTTTTGGCGGGGGGGGGGAATAAAACGGGGGGGGGGCAAAAAAACGGGGGGACTTCAATAAAGCCGGGGGGCATTTCCAGACCGTGCACAGGTCTGAGTATACACTCCATTTTTAGCGTTTTTAGTACTGGGTGGGACCCCCAAAATTTTAGAGGGAGGGGGTTCTCCGGGTTAGCCCCAAATTTTAGAGATGGGGTGGGGGTGTGTGCGGTTTAGAATTTTTTAGAAAAAGTATAACCCCCTGCCCACCTATGGTCCTATGCCAAGAAAACTGTTTGCAATTCTAGTGATCCGATTCTAACGAAAATCAAGACCACTGATTATTATTTGTTATCAAATCCGAAGGTTTAAAAGGAAGAAGACTCTTAAACTAACGGCAGTGCGGAAGAAAAGGAAGAATAAAATTAAAACAAAATTGAAAGGTGCAGCTTTGAGTACATCATTTGTAATTTTTGTATCCAAATCCATTGACTGAGCACTCTTCCAACTAGTGATGTTCTTCCGTTTTTAGGAGCTTCGAAGCAACTTCCGGAGCTTCGCCCTATTTTTTTTTTACTAATTTTATGAATAATTAAAGTATCAAAGAGTAATGCCACAACTTATTTTGCCCAAAATTTTTTGTAAACTAAATGTTTTTAAAATTAAAACTCATTAAAAACAATAAAAATAGTCCTAAAATACAAATACATTAATTTCGAACATATTTCAAGCTTATAAGCTTTAAATCGCTCACTAAAGCGCGAAACTTTAATGGAGTTTCCACTGTAAATGTCCGGATGTGCGAAGCACGATATTGGATGACAGGAACACCACTTTAAGCATGTAAAATTACCGAAAAACACCATATTATCATCTGAGCCACTAAAAATATTTAGGTAAAAAAATTATTATAAGGGTTTTAAAAAAAATCATTGAAATAGAAGACAATAAGTTTGACTCTGTACTGTACCGCGCTTTAAAATATATAAAAATGACAACTTACGATCTCCGAGTAACCATAAATCCAATCCAAAAAGTCTGTTTAAAACAAAATGTAACTATGAATTCACCAGATTAAAATTCAGTGGAAGGGTATAAAGCAAACAGCCTTTTGATTTTCCAATACAATGCACTTTCAATAGATCAGTCATTTATTCTGGAAAAGCTTTATTCAACACTAAAAACTATATACAAATACAAAAGCTGTTGTAATATACAATGATACAAAGTAGGAAGTAATTTACTAAACTTTCTTGGGCTATTTTTTTAAATTTTCTCGACAGAGTTAATTTAATAATTGGTTCAAAATGCTTAATAGAGATATGTATCGCAAGGCATTGTAGGACGGACAAGGAAATATTTAAAACATCAGAAAGTTATTGTTTTTAACAAACATACTTTTTTTAAAATTTTAATCCAGCATAATAAGAATGTATAAATTTAGCTCATATTGATTTATAGTTAGTAGTTATTCGTTGTTAAACATAAAGGTGTTTAACAAAAATGATAAAAATTAATTTACTTCTATGTAGTCTAGAAAAAAATCTGTCTGAGAATACTAAGACTATTAAGGATTAAGGAAGTTCAAAAAAGTTACCAAGCAACGAGTAAACACTTAGCGCATCAATAGAAAATCAGTAATTTAGGATGGATTTTTCAATTACCTACCTTGGAAGATTGATTATGATTAAATAAATAATAAAAAAACTCATTAAAACTTCAAGCGTTAGAATGGATTTACCGCTTCAAATCTTGCTTTAAAATAATAATGCGCAAAAAACATTAAGAAAGTTATACTTAACTTATCATTAATTGTAAAAAAAATATCACACAAATTTAACACAACTGGAGGACAAGATATCGTCATTACTGTGACACAATAAATCCGAAGCGTCATAAAATACTCTTAACTGTCTCTTTTTTATCTTTTAACACACAAACTGTAAATCTGTATGAGTCAGAGTCACGTTTAAATTAAAATGATTGTGATTCTTTATATTACAGTAACGACGATATTAAAAACCAGTAAAGTACATGTTTTTTTGATAAGTTGACTAGACAGCATTTTTTTCGTTCCAACGGTTCATATTAAACGCATAATTTGATCAGGCTTTTGGCTATTGAATGGTTTGTTTGCACAGCGAAATAATTAAAACATAACTAACGATAGATCGTTAGTTTAATAACGGTTTATAATATCATTTATAAATCGAATAATCATACAAAACAAGGTAAGGTCAGGTATATGAAACATGACAAGTCCGAGGTTTTTTTGTCCGAAATAAAATGAGCAGGCTTCTATATTTTGGGAGGGAGAGGTAGTATACAGTATTTACAATTTAACCCCACCACCCAAATTTGAGGTGTATACACCAAAATTTTTTGGAAGTTTTATTTACCCAAAATACCACATTTTTAGCGTTTTTAGTATAATGAGTCATAGACCTTGGAATTTTTTTGATGGGGGATGTGGATGGCCGGAGCAAAATTTTAGTGGGAGGGAAAGTGTTTTCGTGTAGACAAACAGGAAAACATGTTTGCAAGTAAGAAAGCACTTAAAAAAGAGCATTTTTAGCTGCCATATTTGACAATTTTGTAGTAGGATTTTAACTTTGAAAATCTGTTTTTCTAAATAACCTAAAAATGCAAAAAAAAGAACTTTTAAGGCGTACTTTTTTGGAAAGTTTTTAATTTAAAGGTTTGCTGCTGCCAGCATACGGTCTTGGAATGCCTTCAAATTTTAAATTCGTCATTTTTGACAGCTTATAGGAAGCTTAATATACGGTTTTTTTAGCCAAACCAAAAATAAAAAGTCGTCATTTTTTTGATAGGTTTTACGTTTTGAAAAAAAATTTCGAAAAAATTTTCGGCATTTGTGTTTGGCCCCTCTAGCCCTCGGGGGTCAACGCCCAAAAAAAATTTTAAGGTTAAAAGTACAAGATAAAAAACGGTGGAAATTTAATACATATTACAATATGATCAAATCGTAGACACGTCGAGGAGCAAGCAAAACAAAATCTTCTGTGCAGTTTACTAATTGGCGAAAAATCGCGAATACCGCGCGCATTCAACTCAACGCATTATAAAAAAAATTGAGCAAGCCGATTTCGTTAAAATTTTCAGAAAAAACTCGAAAAACCATGTTTTAACAGCGTACCAAGCATAGATGAACAAGGGGGGTAGGGTGGGGTCCACCCCCTGGGGGTGGGGGGGGGGGGGGGGGGGGGGGGGGTTGGGGGGGGTTTTTTTGTTTTTTTTGTTTTTTTTTTTTATTTTTGTGGGGGGGGGGGTCGGCCTCTGGGGGGGGGGGTTTTGGGGGGGTTCTCTGGGGCCTTTCCCCTCTTGGTCCCCCCCCCCCAAAGTCTCGAAATTTTGGGCCCCTCCCCTAGAAAAAATCCAGGCCCCTCCTCCCCCCAAATTTCCGAATTTTTTACCCCTGACCCCCCTTTAGATTTTGAAATCTGACCCCCCCTCTCCCCTCTCGAGAAAATTTTAAGTATTTTTTTTATACTAAATTTCCTTCCAAAAACGTGAATTTTTAACACAAATTCATGTTTTTACACCCTTTTTATACCTAAATATCGCTTTTTATTCAATAAAATGTAGTATTATCCTATAAAAAGAACAATTATTAAAGTTATTATGGTTTAAAACTGTTTTGCTTTGGACACCAGACCCCACCTGACCTCCCTCTAGGTTTCAAAATATTCCACCACGGGTTGACCCCCCCTTGAAAGCTAAGGGGGGGGGGGTTCGATCCCCTCTAAGTCCCCCCTAGATTTTGAAATTTCATTTACCCGGGGTAAACACCCCCCCCTAGTTTTTTTACCGTGTTTATCTATGTTACCAAGCGGCATTTCTTATCTCGTATTAATAAAAAGGTTTTGTTTTTTTTTTTTGGACCAGGTTTTTTCTACGGCATCGGCCATAGTGATGACGTCATAGAAAGCCAATTTTTTCTAACCTTTTTAAAAAATTGCTAAGCGTCTGAGCTATGCTCAGATAGTTGTCTCGTACATATTCTACTTTCGGTTATGAAGATATAACCTTCCAAATTTTGAGTTTTGTCGCCAGTTCGCATCATTTTTGTATAGACTATAATAATTATTTAAATTTAGTTTATTAATATATTAGAAATCTTGCCCAAAAATTTAACTCATTAAAAGACAACTTTAAAATTAGAATTAAATATCATAATTAAAATAAAATCAAAATAAAAAAAAGTCAAACCTAAATAAAAACTAATTTAACGACCTGTATAAAAATCAAAAATTTAAAACCATACCAACCAACCGAAAATTGTTTTCCATAATTACAATTTACAAAAGTACGAATATTCTTTAGAATACAATAAAAAATCTGAACAAAAACAAATAATGTTTATGTATTTTGGAGGCCCATTCCTAAACAAATTTACTAAACAAATAAACCAAACCAATATATCACATATCATAAAATGGTATGTAGGAACGAACAAGAAAAAAAAGCGAAAAAGATTTTTTAAGAAAAAAAATCAAATAGACTTCTTGATCGAAGATTACGGTAAAATTAGAATTGAAAATAAGCGAACATGAAATTTCGTTAAATACGCAGAACTTACAACACACCTCAAACTTGAAAAATATATACATAACAATCATAGATGAACAAGGGGGGTAGGGTGGGGTCCACCCACCCGCCCCCCTAGCTTCAAAATTTTGCCCCCCCCCCTAGAAAACAAATTCAGGGGGGCTCCTTCTCCCCCCAAATTTACGAATTTTGACCTCTGACCCCCCTCTAGATTTTGCAATCTGACCCCCCCCCCTACCCTCTCGAGAAAATTTTAAGTACTTTTTTATACTAAATTTTTTTTCAAAAACGTAAATTTTTGACACAAATTCATGTTTTTACACCCTTTTTATAGCAGAATATCGCTTTTTATTCAATAAAATGTAGTATTGTCTTATAAAAAAACTATTATTAAACCTTTAATGGTTTAAAAGTATTTTGCTTCGGACATTAGACCCCACCTGACCCCCCAGAAAGCTAAGGGGGTTTGGCCCCCCTATATTTTTAAATGTTATTTACCCGGGGGTGACCGTGTTTATCTATGATAACAATAAAAACAACCGATTTTACACATAATTCGCTTCCCACTAAAATTATACAAATTCCAGCTATATATTGCTTTAAAGTTTCATAACAACATAATAAGTCTACATAATTCATCACAAGACAAAAAGAATCTAAAGTGACATAATAATGCAAAAAATAATTTAATTTAACGCTTTCTCCTTCTGGATTTGGCCACAGTTGTCCAACCGTCTTCTTCCGCCGTGGACTTCGCAGTCGCTTTCCCATTGGACAGTGAGAAGGCGTTTGCGCCGGGGGGACCTTCCGATGTGTCCATGGCTTCCTCTAGAGCACCAGGGCTTCCCAAATTACCGCAGTCGGCGATTTTTTGATTGGATTGCACGGAGGAATTTCCGATTTGACCGTTCTGCGAAGAAATCGCAGGACCGTGGTCCCTTCCTTTACCGAACTCCCCGTTGGCGTGAATGGTGGATGCGATCGGAGTATCCGACAAGTCTTCGGTCTCGGAATCGCTGCTTTCTTCTTCTGAAGGACGCTGTAAAATTCGCCAAACAAAGATATAAATACAAAAAAATTCTCTTTCCCAAATAGAAACATTTAAGTTTTTTATTTGGCAAATAATCTATTAACCTATTTAATAAAAATAAATATTACAAATTTAACGTTTATTAAGTATGGTTAATTTGTATTGTAATAGTTTATAGAAAAACGCATTTCACCCATATCGTATTTCGATTTTGAAGAAATAGGTAAAAAAACACGCTAATTTTAGGTCGAAAAGTCTTTTTTATTGCATTTTTGAGCTTTTTGTTGCTTAAAACATTCATTTCGACCTCAAAAATTAAGTTTGAAAGCAAAATTTTTTCAAAATTGAGGGGTTAACCTTTTCTCGCCCCACTTCTGAGTGGAGGTTAAATCCCCCATCTCAAAAATTGGGGGTTGGGCGTTTGGGTCATAGGTGTTTTGGGGGGGGAGACAGAGGGGTACACCCCCTCCCCTAGAGCCAAAATTTTGGACCCCCTTAGAAATAATCCAGGGACCTCCCCCCCCTCCACCCCCAAAGCTCGAGAGCGGTCCGGCCTGACCCCCCTCCCGACCAATTTGGAAGTATATTTTTTATTTACTATCAAAAACACGGTTTTTTAGTTAAAAAGTGTTTAAATACACTTTTCAGGCCTAAATAGGCTGTTTTAGTACATAAAATTCAATATTTAGAAGTAAAAACACTTAAATTATTGAGTTAAAAAATTTTGTTAAAAAAATGAACCCCCCTGACCCCACCCCCTAAATTTGAAATTTCGCACCCGGGGTCGACTCCTCGTAAAAAGCCAGGGGGGGGGTTCGGACTCCCCTAAAAAATTTTGGCCTTCCACCTGGGGGTGGATCTCCCCTTAGCGAACCCAACCAAAAACACCTATGTAGGTCAGGCACGAGGCACATATTTCAAATTTTATACTAAAACACCCTTCTCTTCCCTTAAAATTAGGGGGGTTCGCTAGCAGTAATAACGCTAAAAGTCAGTATTTGAGATATACTTATAAAAAAATTTCTGCCCCTTCTCTCAATTTTGGGTGAAGGGTACCCTCTATCTTCCAAAAAATCTTTGGGTACCCTCTATCTTCAAAAAAAAATTGGGGGGGAGAGGCTGCCCACCTATAAGCTGGCTGGACCATTTTCAACCTTTAAGGGAAGGGGTCTCTTAATATTGCCTAATGGATATTATTAGTATTTTATTTCAGACCTGTGCACTGCCCCCCCGGGGTTAAAACAGGGGGGGGATTCCAAAATGGGGGGAGGCACGGGGGGGCAACTTTTTTGAAACGGGGAGCAATAAAACGGGGGGGCAAGCAGGGAGAAAGAAAAAAAAGAGAAAAAAAAGGAGAAAAAAGAGAAAAAAAGAAGGGAAAAGGGAAAAAGGGACAAAAAAAAGCGAAAATAAGGTAAAAATAGGTCTAAAATGGCTTAAAATACATTGAAATAGGCTAAAAACTGCAAAAAATTCACGATGATGGCGTCATCACAGGTCAAAAATGGCGTCATAATTTTAGGGTACTTTTTCATTTTTTGGCGGTGGGGGGGCAATAAAACGGGGAGGCAATCCTCCAATAAAACGGGGGGCATTTCCAGAGCGTGCACAGATCTGTTTATTTCATTATTATTTATTGAATAAATTTGAACGTTTGATTTTCAAATTTAAATTGGCTTTTTCAAAAAATTTTAACAACGTCCCTTTTCCCACTCGTCTTTTCGCCGCTTCTTGAACTCTGACACGGGACGGCAATTGACCCAGCAGCGTTTCTAATTTTTGAAATTCTTTCTTTCTAATCATTGTATAGGCTTCTGTGAGCTGTCGCGCGGTCGTTTCTGTACTTCCGTCTTCAAAAAGGGCGTCAAATTCGTGGAAGAGAACGTCGTTCAGCCAATCAGTCACTTCCTCAGGTTCCGAAATACATAGCATAAATCGATTGTTTCAACAAAATAATTTCATAATTCTTGTTGTCATAATTGTCAACCAGAACTATTTTTTTCTTTTTTTTCTTTAGTTTTAATTAGGAAATTTAGTGTGAGCCTCAAACCGTATTGGTTCACAATTAAGCGAAGGGACAAGTGAACAAAAAACACTCCTTAGCACACCCTAAAAATTGATTAAAAGGCTTTACGTGATTTATAAATGTTCTACTCTTTATTATTCATGGTGCGTAATTTTCGCTTTCAATAAGCGTGTTTTTTTTCTAATTTCTCATCCAATAGATTATATTTATTAAAAGAAAATGGTTACAACTTACAATAGGAAAAGGCTTATTTTTTATGGTCACTTTTGCCAGGAAAGCACTTAAAAAAATACTTTAAAAATTCGCTTTTAAACACTTAAACTAAAAAGTATTCACATAAGAACAACAACTTTAAATTTTTCAAACGTTTTTCCACCGATAAAACTACTTAAAATTCATGATATGTTTAGCTTATCCCTTTCCTCCAAAAAAATTAGAAAGGATGACATAAGTGAGCATAGGAGGTCGGGGTAGGACGTCTAACTACCTGGCCTCGAAAGTTCCGACTTCCAGCTTTTGCAAAAAAATTGGGGGTAGGTACACTTTCCCCAAATTTTTTGTCTATTTTAACACATCGCCTCTGAATGTTTTTCAATCATTTTATTTTCCCAATAAAAGGTTTCTAAGATGGCTAAATCCTTTAAATGAGTTTAAAAAATCTAGTAATATCAGCACCAGCAAACCTGTGCACGATATGGAAATGCCTTCCCCTCCTTGTGGATGTGCCACCCCCTGGTTTTATTGCCCCCCTACCCAAAAACAACAAAAGTACCCAAAAATTATAGCGCCATATTTGAGCTATTTATGACACCATCGCGCGCGAAATTTTCGCAGTAACTCCGGAGGTGGGGGGGTAGTATGTTTTTAAATTCCGCTATATAAAAATAATAAAATTTTTTGCTTTAAATTACTGAGCAAATTGATAATTTTTTTATCTGCTTTAAATTGTCTGCGAGGGAAAAACTTCTGACGGTGCAGCATGCTGAAACGCTTAATTAGAGTCAGAATTAGATGTCTTAATGTATTGTATATAATACATATGGCATGGCATATAGACACGGTGAAAGTGGGTCAAATATTGGGGTTAAACGTTTTCCATAAAACCTTGATAGGGAGTATAATTAACTCACTTCAATAAAGAGTGAAAGTAGAAGACACAAAAAGAGTACAACTACCATACGTGTACCAATTATCGATATGACCGATCTAAAAGTAAAATATCTATTCATATAAAACATTTTTATGCCCTAAATCAAACATGTAAACCTAATTTAATTTTTGAAATTATTTCTGGAATTTAAATTTTCCGTAAGGAGATATGACTTTATTTATGGCCAAAAAATTGCGTATTTTTGGCATGCACAATTTGTGTCGTTAAGGAAATTTTTTTATTAAGTTTGTAAACAATTTAAAAATATATTTTTTGGTTTCCCTAGATTCTGGCGGCTCTAAATATAGTTTAAACTTTTTTACTGCCAATAGATTTTCTATGACAACAATTAACAAATTAAAAATATGCTAGTTAAAAATATTTTAGTTTTGAAAAAAAAAAGCAATTTTTTATAAACACAATTAATGAAAAATATTTCAAAATTCATTTTAGATTGATTTTTAGGTTTTGCAGAGGCTAAGGATAACTAAAATTAAGCCACAATAAGTTTAAATAGGTTTTAAAATAAAATAAAAAATTTTGTTTTGGTGGTTCATGTGATGTGACCATTATTTTTTTTAAATTTTTTCATATTTATAAATTGCCCAGACTTTTAGAAATGTAAAAATTTATTTTGGTACTAAACATTTTAATTTATTTTGGTGCTAAACAAAATTTTTTTTCTTAAGATCAGGGCCTTAATGGAATCATAATCAAAAAAATAACTTCAAAAATGAAGTTTTTGTGTTTGTTTGATTTAGGGTAGCAGGTAACAGGACTTTAGAGCCGGAGCGAGGGGACTTTAGAGCCGGGGGTCTTTAGAGCCGCAGTGTGGGACTTTAGAGCCGTATTGGAGGGATTTTGGAGCCGTTGTAAGTCGTAACGTAAGTTTTGTGTTAGAAAATTCATAAAAAATTAAGGGACTTTAGAGCTGAACTCTTAAACCCGGCTCGGAGGCTAACTTTATTCACCTCTCAGGTTTTGCTGTTTAGGCTTAAGTTTTGGTGTCGCTTAGGTTTAGGCTTTTGCTTAGGCTCAGCCTTTTGCTTATACTTAGGTTCAGGCTTAGGTTTTGCTTAGGCTTAGGTTTTGCTTAGGCTTAGAAAAAATCTCTTTCTAAGCTAAAAATCTTTCTAAAGTTTGTCCACTAGACGCCCCGGGCCCCGCCCACTCACTTTGGCGACAAAAAATGTCTGGAAGCCATACTACCAGACGGTGCCACCATTCTCCCGCCAAATCCTTATTCTTGTCATTTTCTGTATTTACAATAGAAAACCCGAAGCATATTTATCCCGCATAATGATTACCGCATTGCATAATTAGATGCATTTGTTATGTAAATGTTTTAATATTACTTGTATATTGTTTACTATTGTTTGCAAACGCATTTTTCATTTCGGCTCTAAAGTCCCTCCTGCGGCTCTAAAGTCCCCAGGTCCGGCTCTAAAGTCCCGGCTCTAAAATCCCTCAGCTCTAAAGTCCCTCAGCTCTAAAGTCCCCAAACCCTATAAAATGGGCATTCTTTAACCCACTTAATTACATGAACTACTTTAAGTATAGACAAGCTAACAGTTTAAAACCCTTATTTTTCAAGTATGATTATATAAAATAAAATAGTTTTTTGACAAATCTTAAGAAAAACACGTAAACTTAAAGTTTCTGTTATGATAAAACTCATGAGAAACCTGAATCGTGGGGGTGTAGAGCTTAGTTTCCCTAATCAGCCTAAACAAAACCTTAAAATCAAACTAAGTTTAAATTTAGCTTGATTTTAAGGTTTTGCTTAGGTTGCCTAGGGAAACTAGGGTCTACAGTCCACGATTAGGAATATTATTATTTTATTATTATTTAAGTATTCTCATGATAATTTACATAAAAATAAGGGATTTACACTGTTAGTTTGTTTATACTTGAAGTAGTCTATGTAATTGAGTGGGTTGGTATAAGTCCCATACGCGTACCAATTATCGATTTGACTGATTGAAAAATAAAATATGCATGTAAAACATTTTAATACCCCAAATCGGACTCGTAGACCTCAATTTTATAGTTATTTTTTTGATTTAAGTCTTCTGTAAAAAGTTATAAGCCGATTTAAGCCCAAAAATTGCCTATTTTTGGTATGTACAATTTATGTTGTTGTTAAGAAAAAAATTTTGTTAAGCAATAAAATAAATACTATACTTTTACATTGCTAAATTCTAAAGAATCTAAAAATATTTATATAATTTTAAAATTCGTTGGTCACATGGACTACCAAAAACATGGACAAAAATTTTTTGTTTGGTTTTAAAAGCTAGTTTAAGCTTATTTTTGCCAATATTAGTTATCCGAAGCCGGAGCAAAACCTAAAAATCAAGCTAAATTGTATTTTGACATATTTTTTATTTGATTATATGTTTTTGACGAATTAACATTTTTTTCAGAAATGAAATTTAACCCATTTTTAACTGGTTGTCATACAAAAATGGTAGACACCAGAAAAAATTTAGAGCTATATTCAGAGCCCTCAGATTTTCGGTAATTCGAAAAAAAATACTTTTAAGTTATTTAAAATCTAAATAAAGTTTTTTCCTTAACAGCATAAATTGTACATACCAAAAATAGCCATTTTTGGGGCGTATTGTGTTCCTAACTTTTTACGGAAAACTTTATCGTGAAAATAACCTTAAAAATGATGTTTACGTGTCCGATTTAGGGTATACAAGTGTTTTATATGCGTATTTTATTTTTCGATCGGTCAAACTGATAATTGGTACACGTATGGGACTTTTCCCAAGTGGGTAAAACTTAAATATCATAAAATGTTATATAATTATAAGTGTATTTTACTTTAAGATCGGTCAAATCAAATAATTGGTTCACATCATACATGGGCACGGGGGGGGGTTGGGGGGGTTAACCCCCCCCCCAAATTCTGAGAAGGGGGGTTTAACCCCCCCCCACTCAGAAGTGGGGGGGGGAGAAAAAGTTAACCCCCCCAATTTTGGAAAAATGAAGAAAGAAAATGTATTTAAAATGACTTCTAACTGCCTCCAAACTTAAGTTTTAAGGTCAAAATGAATGTTTTAAGCAATAAAAAGCTAAAAAATGCAATAAAAAGGGCTTTTTTACCTAAAATTAGCGTTTTTTATCTATTTTTCCTTCAAAATCGAAAAACGATATGGGTAAAATGCACTCCAGAAAAAAAAACGATATGGGTATTTTGCGTTTCTCGGATTTTAACCCCCCCCCCCTAATTTGGGGTTTAACCCCCCCACTCCGGACCAACTTGCCCATGTATGGTTCACATGTGGGACTTGTACCCACAAAACGTACTAACTACTTATTAAATTCAATTTAAACACTATTGTTAAAAAATTTGTCAATCGATTAATGCCTAAATCTTTGTTGTCGCGAAAAAAATCCGCCAAAACCATTTCCAGCCATTTTGATTTCTCTCGAGTCTGAGCGCCTCCTAATTGATTGTTTAAAGTGTATTGATAAGCGGTCCAGGAATCAAAAATTTGAGAAACTGCATCCGGAAAGTTCATTTTCTTGTGAATTAACGTATCCACTTGCTCCACCTCACTACGATGAAACAAATTTATTTTTATTCGCAGCTAACCGTCGGCAAAATTTTTGCAATTAAATATATTCTGCTGGCATTTAAACTTCTTTTGTATTTGTCAGTGCTGCTGTTAAAAATGTATTACAAGGTCTTTTCAGGTTTTGTTGTAGTTGAGACAAGACAAGCAAACAAACAAGAGACAAATTAAAAATCTTAATTTTTTTTAGCTAAACACACTATAACTATAAATTCTATATTTCTATGACAGATTAAAACTATATTTGTAAATTATTAGATTATATTTGTATAGCAATTTAGCTGCTTTTCTGGGTCGCCTGCGTCTCCCTTTACTTAATTTTAATTTTTTTTCTGTTTGGACTTTCGTTTTCCAAAGGAAACCCCAAGGCCAAACCTCCATAAAACAGTGGTTTATGAGTTGAGTTTCATTGAACAGATGGAGTAATTGGTGCGGGACAGATAAAACTAATTTGCCCGCCACGGTTTTTATCAGTGAGTCACAGTGCTTTTTTAACCAGATAGATATTATCTGGCAATCTATGGGTTTTTTTTAGATTACTATTGAAGATTTTACCTAAGTTCTACTGCGACAAAGATCGAAAGAATGCTAGAAAAGTCATTTTTTAACAATTTTCTCCGGCTTTTGCTCGGGCTTTTACTCGCGCGAACATTTTAGCAATATCGTATGTTTACAATTTAGATTTAAGAACTTTAACTTTTTTTATATTGTGAATGTAAACCACCGGAATTTCTGAATAAGGGCTTTGAGAGCATAGAGCTGTTTAATTTTGTGGCTTTATTTTTAAACGTTTTTTTGTAATAAAAAAATAACTGCGCCTCTTTTTTATGCGCAAAAATTTTTCTAACCAATCCATTCAAAAATGATTAATTTCAATTTGTTGTCAACAGCAAATTATATCGCCCGGGTTTTATTCTCTATTCTCAAGAAATTTTGGCAGAGAGTAATAATTTTTTTATTATCACTATAAATATGTTTTTCAAATTTCTCTTTTATAAATTTTTTAAAAAAATCTACAAACATATAATTTTAAAAAAAATCAACAAGATTTTTTTCAAATAATTTACAAAAAAAAGTAGCTTAACATTAGGTTTTAGCCTGTCCGGTTTTTCTTAGAGTTTCGCCCCGGCTTTTATCTTTTAGACTTGTTTTGGCACAGAGCCATAAAAATAATGACCTAATATTTTTACTTTAAAAACATTTTTTAAAAAACAGCAAGTTAATCGGCATAATAGCAAATAATTAATTAAGCTGTGTTTATTGTTTAATAAATGTTTCAAAATAAAAAACAATTGACCGCACGGTTTTTCCCTCTCGATATACCCACTAGTGATAAAAGTAGTCCAGGATTTTTTATCTATAGGCAGATAAAATCTAGCTGACCGCGATATTTGCAGTATTGAAACGACTATTTAACAACAAAAACATTCAAAATTCTTCACTAAAGCGGATTAATAAGATTAAAAACTTTATTTTAATAATCTATTATTAAATTACTTTTTTTATTTTAAAGGTTTATTCACAAAAGAAAGCGGATAATAACAAACATAAACACAAAATAACTTTATCACAGGTTTCGTGTACAATATGGAATGTACACATTAGACTGTGTTAATATTTGCCAAACTTTTATTTTGAAAAATGATTAGAAAGAAACCTTTTTTTATTTCGTTTTTTGTTAATTTTGTATTTTATTTATTGTTAGTAGGGTAAAACAGGGCTAAGTGTTATTTATCACCAATTTTTCCATTTAAGTAGCCTTTCATCTTTTGATTTTGTTAGTTTGATTGCAGTATTTATTGTTTTGATTTTCATTTTCACAAATTTATTAAATTATTTAATTTGTTACCTAAATGCAAATTTTTTAAGGGCTAAAGTTGGTTAATTTTTGTATATTTTGTGAAAAGGTGGAATTAAAAAAAAATTCTGCGTTCTTATTTGTTTAAAAAAAAACACGTCATTACCACACAGTTTTAATTGGTACCCTCATGTCTGCATTTTTATTTTCAACGTCAGTCATAGTCTATAATTCAACCATAGTCTAGTATAGTCTAGTACTAGTTAGCTCAAACGTTAACTAGTATAGTACTAGTTAAAGGCCAAAAATTTTGCGTAGTCCTAGTCCTAGTTCTAGTTAGTTTTTTTATTTTGTTAATTATTCCCGCAGAAATTTTAGCTAGTCCTAAACTAGTCCATCCAGTTTTTTAACAAAACGTGCTTATTTTTTATTTTAAACTCCAAAACGGTGTTGTGAGGTGGTTTTTTAAATATATAATTACTAGAAGTTGCTAAGCGCTCCCTATACTTTTTACAAAAAAAAACTGAGCATTACGGAGGCCTTCTGCTAAGAAAACGTTTTGCTTTCAGAATAATATTAGTACTTCTTGATGTATAGTGGAAATTTAAAGAAAGATTTTTTATTTTTTTAATATTTTTACGTTTTTTTTTTAATTTTTGTGGAAATTACCATTTTTGTCAAAAAACAATTATTTTTTTTAGGTTATTTACCCAAAAAACTAATGTTTGGCTTTTTCTTTTTTTTTGCGTGGTGTGCGGTTTTATCATCTTAATGCTCCAAGATTTTGTTTATAATATTCTTTGCTTTGGTGGCAAATGAAGCACCTAAATACCATCGTGGAACCATCAGAAGAATTGTAACTCGTATTTGTAAGGTTCTTACAGAATATTATTATATTGTTTAACACAATGACTAAGAAATGAAAATTTTCAATTTTTCAAAGTGGACATTATGAAAAAACCATGAACAAGAAGAAAATCGCAATTCATGTAAAGAAAATGATACTAAAGCTTATTTCAGTGCATTTTTAAATGTTTTAGCTGTGTCCTGCATTATGCGAATTATAAATAAATAAATATAAATAAATAATGTAAGTTTCAAAATAACAGTATGAGGTCTGAGGTGAACTTTTTTGGCCTATAAGAAATAAGCATCAGGTTTGTGCATTCTCTCACTACCATTAATAAAAAAATTTACACCATATGATAATAATTTGTTTATATGGTGAATTAACTGCAGAACAAACCTGTAGCTTACCTATAGTCTGATGCAATAACAATGGAAAAATCATATTCACAACAATCTTTGTTTGACAAGCCTGAAATCTTCACTTTCTAAATTTGAGGCTTATATTTTTATTTATAAAAATAACTAGAAATTTAAAAAAATGGAGACTTGGCGCTTGTCAAACTTTGCTGTAAGTATGATTTTTTTCATTGTTATTGCATTAGCATATAGGAAAATAACAACTTTTTGTGTAATTAGTTCATGGTATACACAAATAATTTTCATATTGGTACAATCTTTGTATTCAGTTAGCAACTCCACAAAGCATATACTTATTTCCGATATTCCAAATATTTTCACCTAATACTTCGTTTTATATTAGTTTCCAAGATTTAAAATATGATAATCAAATTTTTTTTGATAATTCTGCACTTAAAAGATTGCTCAATGGACTAAAAGTTTTAAGTTTAAAATAAATCATTTAAAGAAAGCGGCAGTTTTCTACTTTCTGCAATATTATCAAAGCTAAAATAATGATTTTTTGATTTATGAATCGTATGCCAGCTACGTTCCCGCCTTACCGTAACTCTCTAATCAAGCAATCAAGAAGATGTTTTTTTGTCATCAGCAGGGTAAGGTCTTTTGATTTAGCAAAAAAATATTATTCTGGTGCTGTTCCCATGCATTGGAGAACTTAAATGGGTAATCAAAAAGCATGGCATGCATGGAATCATTAATTAATAAAGCTTAATTTAAAACTTCCACCAAAGGTGGATAATACGATAATCCGGGACAAAAGTGTGACACTCGTGTTTAACAAACGCGGCCATGCGAAAGACAACCAGCGGACGGACGGGTGTCATCGTGACGGACGGGTGTCATCGTGACGGACGGGTGTCATCGTGACGGACGGGTGTCATCGTGACGGACGGGTGTCATCGTGACGGACGGGTGTCAC
>JASAMX010020866.1:0-19298 GCA_030248175.1 Microlaimidae sp. YZB2_3 | reverse complement strand
GTTGCTCTTCGTTCAGTTACATATTGCTGTCGCTTGCTGTTGTTGTTGCATTACCTAAAACTTTATCTTCCCTATGCAGATTATGCAAAGGGCAGGCGCTAAGACAAGCCAGGATGGGATTTACCCCGGGTAACCACCCCCCCCCTCAGCTTCCCGGACCGTTCACACCTATGGACACCACGGTTTTTCTAATGAGATGTGCAAGGCTCGGTCCACTGAAAGGCGGTTTGCTTATGCGTGAAATCATTGTGGTAATCCGATGTGCATGGTACGGTCCCTTGAAACGCGGTTCGCTTATGCGTAAGGATACGTCGTTAATGCGATGTAAAACAGGGGCTGGTGCTCTGAAAGGCGATTAGCTTTAGATTATAAGATTTCGGCGCGTCTACCGAACATAAGGCGTGAATGTTTTCGGATTTTGATGAGCGGGCTTATGCTTAAAGAGAACAAATTGCTTTTAATAATAAGATGTAATAAGAGAAATTGAATTTCTAATTCGTGCCACAAAATAATAAAGCGAGTAAAAATTAAACAATAAAGCTGGTTAAAATTCAAACAGTGTGTTTATTTTAGCTTTGATGAAAAATGGGCTATTAATTATATCAAAAATATATAACCCGGGAGAATGTCCGACTGTACACTAAATTTTTGACCTAAATTTTGCGAGAAAATCCGCACTTGCAAAAGTTTGTGCTGCTTTTCTTGCAAAAATCCGCCATTTTCTGCTAGTTTTTCTGCGCTGCGATTTTGTACGCAGTGTTAGTTTTTTTGCAGTGCAGACTGCGACTTTTTTGCACTCGATACTGCTTTATTCACACTGCGATCATTTTAGCACTAGTCTGGCTGCACAATAAAAAAATACAGATACTGATAGACATTTTCAATGGAGTAAAATACTTCGAAACTTGTTTTATTTAATTTTAAAACGTTGGAAAGTTATTTTATAACACTAAAAAGTTTTGACATCTTAACAGTAAAAAAAAATTACTTTTACTCATTTAAACACAAAATTTTCGCTTCGTTTTTTTTGTGCAGCTAGGCTCGCGGTGCTTAAATAATCGCAGTGCGAATAAAGCAGTATTGAGTGCAAAAAAAGTCGCAGTCCCCACTTCAATAAAACTAACACTGTGTTAAAAATCACAGCGCGGAAAAACTAGCAGAAAATGGCGGATTTTTGCTAGAAAAGTCGCACAAAACGTTTGCAAACAAGTGCGACTTTTCTAGCAAAATTTTGGTCAAAAATTTAGTGTATAGTTGGACATTCTCTTGTGTTATATATTCTTGATTATATCAATTAAGTTATAATTCTTTTCCTTTTTTGAATGATTTTTTACAGGTACGCTCATGATTTAATTACATTAGCATACATGAGCGTGGACCAGCAAGCAAGGAGGGGTTGGCTATCCCGGGTAAATGGCCCTTTGAAAGCTAGAAGGGGGATCCAGGGGGCGTCCTTATCCCCCCTCTTAGCTTTTTAGGGGGGGAGTCGACCCGGGGTAGACCAGTTTGAAATCAAGAGGGGGTCAGAGGGGTTCGGTTTCTAAACAAAGTCACATTAAATCATTTATTTAAGTTTTTTAGCACTAAAATAGAATTTTATATACTAAAATAGGCTATTTATGTATAAAAAAGGGGTAGGGTGACGAAATTTTGGGGAGAGGGGGACCCCTAGATTTTTCTGGGGTGGATCCAAAATTTCGAGGTTAAGGAAAGTGGTGGACCCCACCCTACCCCCTCCTCCTATGCTCATGAATGTACATTAGCTAGGGTATTTTTAACTAAGCCGGGGGGATGGGGACCGCGATGAACTAGTTTTGTTCAAAAATGCATTGTATTCACCTCAACCTAAAATCTAATGTCGTTTTCCCTTTTTTTACTTCCCTTGGACTGGGTACGGTTAGCTTTTTATATTTAAAAAAAAATGACCCCCTTTCACTCAGTCTACATTCCGCCAATCAATTTTGTGTAAAATATTTTGTTATAATTTTCTCACTAGTGCAAGAATTCCTTTAATAGTGAGAATGAGCGCTGCACTGATTAAATTTTTTTGTGTGTATGGTAAAAATGCTAAATAAAATTGGTGTAAAATTCATTCATTATTTCTGCTGATTTTTCAAGACAAAAACTAATTATTACATTACGTTTACAGTTTAAATTTTTCCTTTTTGCAGTAATTTCAATAGCTTTTTAACTTAAATATTGTAATCGCAAAATATGATCGACAGCGTTTTGTTTACTGTTTTACTCCAAACAGGTGGATCTAATTCAGATTCCGTTGGCGGTGGCCGCCAGCAACCTGCAGCGAAAGTCAAGCGGAAAACGGCCGGGGGCCGGCATCCACCTCCCCCGGGTCAGCCAACTCCGACCCCGGGCCAGCTGGAAGGAGAAGTCCAGCCACAGTGTGGACATGGACGACGCAAATCTTGGGTCCGACTCCCCTGGTGACGGCAAACAACGGCAGCTGTTGTAAGTTGACGCGAGTGAATGGTGGGAAATGAAGTAAATAATTAAAATACTAGAGGTTTTGTTGTAACTTTAAAAAGACTTTTAACTCCCCTGGTGACGGCAAACAACGGCAGCTATTGTAAGTTGACGCAAGTGAGTGGTGAGAAATGAAGTAAATAATTAAAATACTAGAGGTTTTGTTGTAACTCTAAAAAGACTTTTAACTCCCCTGGTGACGGCAAACAACGGCAGCTATTGTAAGTTGACGCAAGTGAGTGGTGAGAAATGAAGTAAATAATTAAAATACTAGAGGTTTTGTTGTAACTCTAAAAAGACTTTTAACTCCCCTGGTGACGGCAAACAACGGCAGCTATTGTAAGTTGACGCAAGTGAGTGGTGAGAAATGAAGTAAATAATTAAAATACTAGAGGTTTTGTTGTAACTCTAAAAAGACTTTTAACTCCCCTTGTGACGGCAAACAACGGCAGCTATTGTAAGTTGACGCGAGTGAGTGGTGGGAAATGAAGGAAATAATTAAAATACTAGAGGTTTTGTTGTAACTCTTAAAAGAATTTTAACTCCCTTTATCTCAGCAAACAACGGCAGCTACTTGGGGAGTTGACGCGAGTGAGTGGTGGGAAATGAAGGAAATAATTAAAAAACTAGAGGTTTTGTTGTAACTCTAAAAAGAATTTTAACTCCCCTTGTGACGGCAAACAACGGCAGCTATTGTAAGTTGACGCAGTAAATGAGGTGGGAAATGAAGGAAATAATTAAAATACTAGAGGTTTTGTTGTATCTCTAAATAGAATTTTAACTCCCCTGGTGACGGCAAACAACGGCAGTTATTGTAAGTTGACGCAAGTGAGTGGTGAGAAATGAAGTAAATAATTAAAATACTAGAGGTTTTGTTGTAACTCTAAAAAGACTTTTAACTCCCCTTGTGACGGCAAACAACGGCAGCTATTGCAGTTGACGCCTAGTGAGTGGTGAGAATGAAGGAAATAATTAAAATACTAGAGGTTTTGTTGTAACTCTAAAAAGAATTTTAACTCCCCTTGTGACGGCAAACAACGGCAGCTATTGTAAGTTGACGCGAGTGAGTGGTGGGAAATGAAGGAAATAATTAAAATACTATAGGTTTTGTTGTAACTCTAAAAAGAATTTTAACTCCCCTTGTGACGGCAAACAACGGCAGCTATTGTAAAGTTGACGCGAGTGAGTGGTGGGAAATGAAGGAAAAATAATTAAATACTAGAGGTTTTGTTGTAACTCTAAAAAGAATTTTAACTCCCCTGGTGACGGCAAACAACGGCAGCTATTGTAAGTTGACGCAAGTGAGTGGTGAGAAATGAAGTAAATAATTAAAATACTAGAGGTTTTGTTGTAACTCTAAAAAGACTTTTAACTCCGGGGGTGGGTTGCCGGTGAGTGGTGACGGAAAGGAATGGAGGTTCGTGGGTGGTTTTCTGGTGATGGACGGCGCTATTGTGTTGGCGAGTGAGTGGTGGAATGAGGAAGAATGAAAATCTAGAGGTTTGGTCGTCTCTAAAGAAATTTATTCGTGATGACAAACAACGGCAGCTATTGTAAGTTGACGCGAGTGAGTGGTGGGAAATGAAGGAAATAATTAAAATACTGAGAGGTTTTGTTTTGTAACTCTAAAAAGAATTTTAACTCCCCTGGTGACGGGCAAACAACGGCAGCTATTGTAAGTTGAAAATTAGTGAGTGGTGGAAAATGAAGGAAATAATTAAAAATACTAAAGTTTTGTTGTAACTCTAAAAAGAATTTTAACTCCCCTTGTGACGGCAAACAACGGCAGCTATTGTAAGTTGACGCGAGTGAGTGGTGGAAATGAAGGAAATAATTAAAATACTAGAGGTTTTGTTGGAACTCTAAAGGTTTAATTCCCTCCTGGTGACGAAGACAACGGCAGCTATTGGAGCTTGACGCGAGTGAGTGGTGGGAAATGAAGGAAATAATTAAAATACTAGAGGTTTTGTTGTAATTCGTGAGGCAAGTGATGGCGCTTCGGAAGTTGGCGAGTGAGTGGTGGAAATGAAGGAAATATTAAATATCGAGGTTTGGTGTAACTCAAAAAAGACTTTTAACTCCCCTGGTGACGGCAAACAGGTACAGCTATTGTAAGTTGACGCGAGTGAGTGGTGGGAAATGAAGGAAATAATTAAAATACTAGAGGTTTTGTTGTAACTCAAAAAAGACTTTTAACTCCCCTTGTGACGGCAAACAACGGCAGCTATTGTAAGTTGACGCGAGTGAGTGGTGGGAAATGAAGGAAATAATTAAAATACTAGAGGTTTTGTTGTAACTCAAAAAAGACTTTTAACTCCCCTGGTGACGGCAAACAACGGCAGCTATTGTAAGTTGACGCGAGTGAGTGGTGGGAAATGAAGGAAATCAGAAAATGACTAGAGGTTTTGTTGTAACTCTAAAAAGAATTTTAACTCCCCTGGTGACGGAAAACAACGGCAGCTATTGTAAGTTGACGCGAGTGAGTGGTGGGAAATGAAGGAAATAATTAAAATACTAGAGGTTTTGTTGTAACTCTAAAAAGAATTTTAACTCCCCTTGTGACGGCAAACAACGGCAGCTATTGTAAGTTGACGCGAGTGAGTGGTGGGAAATGAAGGAAATAATTAAAATACTAGAGGTTTTGTTGTAACTCAAAAAAGACTTTTAACTCCCCTTGTGACGGCAAACAACGGCAGCTATTGTAAGTTGACGCGAGTGAGTGGTGGGAAATGAAAAGGAAATAATTAATATACTAGAGGTTTTGTTGTAACTCAAAAAAGACTTTTAACTCCCCTTGTGACGGCAAACAACGGCAGCTATTGTAAGTTGACGCGAGTGAGTGGTGGGAAATGAAGGAAATAATTAAAATACTAGAGGTTTTGTTGTAACTCAAAAAAGACTTTTAACTCCCCTGGTGACGGCAAACAACGGCAGCTATTGTAAGTTGACGCAAGTGAGTGGTGAGAAATGAAGTAAATAATTAAAATACTAGAGGTTTTGTTGTAACTCTAAAAAGACTTTTAACTCCCCTTGTGACGGCAAACAACGGCAGCTATTGTAAGTTGACGCGAGTGAGTGGTGGGAAATGAAGGAAATAATTAAAATACTAGAGGTTTTGTTGTAACTCTAAAAAGAATTTTAACTCCCCTTGTGACGGCAAACAACGGCAGCTATTGTAAGTTGACGCGAGTGAGTGGTGGGAAATGAAGGAAATAATTAAAATACTAGAGGTTTTGTTGTAACTCTAAAAAGAATTTTAACTCCCCTGGTGACGGCAAACAACGGCAGCTATTGTTAGTTGACGCGAGTGAGTGGTGGGAAATGAAGGAAATAATTAAAATACTAGAGGTTTTGTTGTAACTCTAAAAAGACTTTTAACTCCCCTGGTGACGGCAAACAACGGCAGCTATTGTAAGTTGACGCGAGTGAGTGGTGAGAAATGAAGTAAATAATTAAAATACTAGAGGTTTTGTTTTTAACTTTAAAAACACTTTTAACTCCCCTGGTGACGGCAAACAACGGCAGCTGTTGTAAGTTGACGCGAGTGAATGGTGAGAAATGAAGTAAATAATTAAAATACTAGAGGTTTTGCTGTAACTTTAAAACGAAGTTAATGGCTCGTGCCTTAATTTCGGCCACTATAAAAAAAGACTTTAAACCTCCACTGATCTTTAAGTGTAACAGACTGGAATAACATAAATAGCTATCGTTTGATTTTTAGACCAAATCTTGGGTGGATTCGAAAAACCAAAAAAACTTATTCAAAAAAATAAAAAAAGGTGGCCGAAATTAAGTCAGTTACCCTACAGATTTTCGAAGCGTGCTGCTACTCGCACAAAACTTGGAAACCGATAATGCATTGTGCGTAAGTGGGAACACCTAATTTTGGAGTTTTAATGCATTGTGCGTAGTCAATGTGTCCAGTGTGATCGGACCTTTAGATCAAAGTGATATTAAAAAAAAGGGAGCGAAACATTAAAAAACGAAGTTGTTAAAAATCTGCATAGTTTTTTTTTCAGGCCGCTACCGGAAAGAGAACAGAAGTCGCACAGCTCCGTGGCCAAGAGTCGCTCCCTCCCGCTCACCTCCAACCGTTCCACCTCCGTCCAGCAGCCGCCGCTGCAGCCATTGCTGCAACTGCAGCATCAACGCCCGCCGCGCAACGCGGAAACTCAGACCGTGCCCCTACCCGACGTCCTAAAAGGGGCAGTGACCGAGGCGAGCGGGGGAGGGGGCACGGGCGGACCGTCCCGATCATCACTGGCCAACGCGCCCAGCCCAGTGGACGACGATGGGGAGTTGATAACGCCGAAGATATCAGTCAGCGACGGGGGGCAGTTTACGCTGGCAGCCCCAGTTGCTAAGGTAGATTGTTTGCTCTTAACACTTACTGTTTTCTTGTGCGTCAAAGAGTGGGTTACCCCCTTTTTTTCCTTCCTCTGAAGAATCCTTGAAACTAGGTGGACGACGATGGGGAGTTGATAACGCCGAAGATATCAGTCAGCGACGGGGGGCAGTTTACGCTGGCAGCCCCAGTTGCTAAGGTAAATTGTTTGCTCTTAACACTTACTGTTTTCTTGTGCGTCGAGGAGTGGGTTACCCTTTTCCCTAGTTGGACGACGAAGGGGAGTTGATCATCTCAAATTATCAGTCAGCGACTGAAGGCAGGTCACACTGGCGGCACTGATTGCTAAGGTAGGTTGTTTACTCTTAACACTTACCGTGTGTGTCCTTTGCCAGTAGCCAGGGTTTCCATCAACCCTGGTTTGGTCCGTCCGGCACGCTTCTCGCCTTGCTCACCTCCTCTTCCCACTCCCGGAGGAGCTCAGCAACTGCTACGGGGTTTGCCCAAAGGTCCTCTGGTTCCAAGGTCGTAAACACACACACTTACCGTTTTCTTATGCGTCAAAGAGTCGGTTACCCCCTTTTTTTTCCTTCCCTGAAGAATCCCTGAAACTAGGTGAATGACGATGTGGATTTAATAACGCGAAAATGTCAGTCAGCGATAGTGGGCAGTTTACGCTGGCGGCGCCGGTTTCGAAGGTACGTTGTTTACTTAACACTTACTGTTTTCTTATGCGTCAAAAGCCTAGGGGTAGGGTTACTCTCTTTCCTAGGTGGACGACGATGGGGAGTTGATTACGCCGAAAATATTATTAAGCGACGGGGGGCAGTTCATTCTGGCGGCGGCGGTTGCTAAGGTAAGCAACTCTTAGCTCTTCCGTTTCCTTGTGCGTCGAGGAGTGGGTTATAGTGACCATAGGTGGGCAGGGGGGTTATACCCCCCCCAAAAAAATTTCCCGATTATAGTCGACACCGCCCTAAATTTTAAGGGTACCCGGGACACCCCCCCCCCCCTAAAATTTGGGGGCTCCCAGTACTAAAAACCTAAAAATGGGGTATTTGAGGTATACCCCCAAAAAAATTTTTGGGACACCCCCTTTCCCAAATTTCGGGGGTTGGGTATACCCCCTCCCCAACATCCGGTAGGCTGCCCACCCATGTGACGGACTACCCATGCTTAAAGCTTAACTCGAGATGGAGACTATGGAAATTTTAGTTCGAGATTAAATATTAAAGTCGTTCAAAAATGATTGAGACTGGAAAAAAAGTTTAAGACATACACATCTCGCTAACGATGTGGTTGATCCAGACGATAATTATATGGATGTATAGCTAATATATACATATACAAAACTTGTATAAATCAATGATACCGTTAGCGAGTGATGCTCACCTAAAAAATTTTTAAAGTCTTAATCATTTTTGAACAGAGACTTTAGTTTTTACAAAGACGCACATTGCCATGCCCGTCACACCTTGGTCAACTAATCATTACTGACACGTTAGCAATTTATTAATTCAGAGAAAAGCATTTAAATGGTCTAAACTTGATTTTTTTAACAATTAAGAATAATTATGTTTTTACGCTTTGAATTTATTGAGCTTTTGACTTTGTATTGTCAAGAAATTTGTTTTCAGCTTGTTTACAAAGTATGATTTTTTTTTAGAAACAGACAATGGCAATGAAACAAGAGGCGCAAATTAATAGAAAACAAACGAGGACCACAAGGAATTCGATTCGAGTGGAGCGTATATCTCTCTTGGAGAATAACATACTGTTGGATCCGGAAATGCTAGCAGGACAAGATAGTCAAGCTCTGGTGCTGACGGTTTTGGTAGGTTTTTTTTGTTGTAATTTCATTAGTATTGTGCAAGTTTTTGAGCATGTATTAGGTATTTCTATTATTGAAACATTATAATCAGAAATTTAACAGTATAAACTAGTCAACGGCTGTGTAAATTTGTCGGAATAATATTTTTCATCCAGTGAACCTGAAACTTTACTTGGGGTCCCTATAATTTTCTAAACACATTTTCTTCCAAGAATTTTAAGTACTAAATTGAGTAATAAAATATCAGAAGCTGGGGCCTATTTCATAAAAATTGCCTGTAATTATTTTACAGCTGTAAATTAATAAACGCATATTTTTCTTTTGTATTTTTAATTAAAAAGTATATTTAAAAAATTGCGTTTAGAATTAAAAAATTACATGTCTGTAAATTCCGTAAATTCCACAGTTACGTACGTTTTTTTTAATTAATAAAATAAGAAGAAATTAAATGCGTTTATTAATTTACAATTACAGAAATCTTTATGAAATAGGCCCCTGGTAGTTTTACAAATTTAGCCAAAATATTGTCCTTCTGATTTTTCTCTTTTTTTCGTCTACTTATTCTTAGAAGAAGACTGTATATTTCGTGTTTTATCATATTGAACAAAATTTCGTTGCTTGCCGGTCTGTTTACTTATTAAATCTTGTCAATTTTTTGACTTCAAATATTTTTTTTAATTTCAGGCCACTTTAGTTAGAAATATGACTGGAGAAACAGAATCTAGGGTTTTATTTGAATACCTGTCCGAGGCATCTGTTTTGTTTCCAAAAGTATTTCCGGTTATGTAAGTTTTTTTAGAGTTGTTAAAATTTCTTGATACGTTTTGTTTCCAAAATTATATACAGCGAAATGTTTACATTAAGTAGCCTATGGTGTAATTCACCAATGTTATAAAAAATTTATTTTTAAAAAATTATTTTTCACCATTTTGCTTTAAACCACTGTCTAATCGACCAGCGGGTGACGCAGGTGTTGCAGTTGTGTCAGGACCCGGCCCTAGGCCGGTACTCACCAACATTTGCCGTCCGGATTTTCGAAAACCTAAAAAATAAAATTCAATAAATCTCGAATAAATAAAAAACGAACGTATTTTGTCATATAAAAATACGAAAAGTAATAGAGCGAACAAAGTTTTATCTAAATTCCACAAAAAATTAGATGTATTCGATAATTTAAAATGACAAGAGCATCTTAACTTTGCCGTATTTTGATGCAAAAATAATCAAACACCAAACTCAAATAGTACTTTGATCGCGGTTTAAAGGGCAAAATTAAAATTTTTATTCTTGAAATGACTTCTAAACAAGTTTTAACTAATTTTTTTAATTTATTTCACAAACCGAGTGGATTTTGGTGACGCGTTTAGCACATTTTGTACTGAATACAAAAATTTGGTCTTTGGTGTTCGGTTTTTTTTGCACCAAAATACGGTGAAGTTAAGATGCTCTTGTCAATTTACACCATTGAATACATCCAAATTTTTGTGCAATTTATACAGAACTTTTTTCGCTCTATTAGTTTTAATATTTTTTTTTACAAAATACATTGGTTTTCGATTTATTTGAGATTTATTGAATTTTATTTTTTGGGTTTTCGAAAATCCGGACGGAAAATGTTGGTGAGTACCAGCCCTAGTCCGTGCCGTTCTGCCCATCTGGCTAATATGGACGGTGCCGGAGCCAACCAGGGGCCTGTTTCATAAAATACTGGTCTTCGTAAATTACAAGTCTATCAATAATTTTTTTTATTCTGAGCCATTTGCGTTGAAATTTGAAATGAAAAAAGATTATATGCCATGTGCAAACTATTTAAAATTTCATGTACGTAGCTGTTGTGTGTTTAAAGTTATTCCAGTTTTAAACTTTGGCCACTTGTAATTTTTCACAAGTTCTCAAAAGAAAAATTTACCCTACTCCGAGTAGGGTAAAATTTACTTTACGATTTCACTTGATTTTTTTACAAGTTTGTAAAAAAACTTGAATACAAGTGAAAATACAAGTGAAAAATACAAGTAAAAAATACAAGTAAAAATACCATTGTAAATTTGAATTATTTTTTTTGTTGGTTTGTGGAGGTATATTAAAAAATCTATATATAAAAAAATATAAAAAATCTATATAAAAATTAAATATATTATTATTTATATTACTAATATTAAATTATATATTAAAAAATCTATATAAAAAACACATATAAAAACATCTTTTTATTTGTTTAAAAATTTACAAGTCAGTAATTTTAAAAATTTGTATTTTTCTCCATTTTACAAACTTGTAAAATTTACCAGTATTTTATGAAACAGGCTCCAGGCGCCATTTTTCAGCGACGTATTGTGTTGCACCATCACTCGTTAGCGTCACGTTAGAACTCATATTTATAAAAAGTCATATTTTTGAAACATTATCACAACGGGAGTTGCTACATTAATGTGTAACAATGTTGATTTCCACGTTTTTTAGCCACTGTCTGATAGACCAGCGGATGACGCAAGTGTTGCAGTTGTGCCACGACCCGGCCCTGGTCCGCGCGGTTCTGCACATCGTGGCCAATATGGTCCCTGGCGGCGCGGGGGTCAACCAGGCGCCGTTCCCCAGCGAAGAGCGCTCCCAACAGCAGCACATTTCCTTCCTGCAGGCGTACGGATTCGGAGGATTGTGGAGGTTCGCCGGGCCATTCCTAAGCAGGGTAAGCTTAGCTAGAATTTTTCCGTGGAAATCCTTTTGTATAGACTAATTTTAGATAATAATTGTGGAAAAAAAAATTTTTTTATTTTAATTCATCGTTAATGATTCAGGTACCGCACGCTACAATAAAAACGTATAAGATCATAAAATATTGCCTTTACAAAAGCTTTTTTAAACCAAATAATGTTAAAAAAAGATGTAAACGCTTCGTCAAAAGACATGAACATACAAAAGCAAAAAAAAATATCACTCATATCTGCACTCGCAAAAACTTGCGAAAAAATCATACTCCCATACATCACAAGCAACATACCAAACACAACATACCAACACAGATTTAAAAAACAACACTCCACATACAAAGCATTACAAACATTTTACACTCACATAGCAACAGGTTTCAACAAACCAAAACCACCACACCGCACAATTGTCGTAGCACTGGACATGTCCAAAGCTTTCGACACTGTCAATCACCACACACTCATACACAAACTCGCACAAACACAGGGGGGGGGGGGGGGGGGGGGGGGTTTTTTTTTTTTTATCCTTTTTCTCTAGTACCAACAACAATCACAAAATTCATAAACAATTACATCAAAGGCCGCAAAGCATACACCACATACAACAATCACAAATCAAAACAAAAACTCATAAAAACGGGAGTCCCACAAGGATCCTGTCTATCAATCACACTATTCAACATCTACACTGCAGACATTCCAACACCACCACCAAATGTACACATCATACATAACATATGCAGACGACATCACAATATACGCATCACACCCAAACCACCACATAGCACAACAACAAATACAACCATACTTACACACACTACAAGCATGGACAGACAACAACCAACTTACACTGAATGCAAGCAAAACAACATCCACACTATTCACACCAGACCCTGCAGAGTACAAAACACAACTATCGCTACAAATAAACAACACAACTCTCATCACAACAAAAAACGCAAAAATCTTGGGGCTTACTTTTGACCCCAAGCTCACATTCAATACACACATCGCAAATACACACAGCAAAACACTCAAAATCATAAATGCACTCACAGCAACATCGTGGGGTAAACCAAAAGAAACACTCAGTCACACATACAATACAAGGCAATCACTCGATCAATAGTCGACTATGCCAGCACAATCGGGGGCCCCACAACATCAAACACACAAATGAACAAACTGCAAACAATATAAAACACTGCTCTCAGGGTCGCAACAGGGCACACCACAGACACAAACACACACACATCATACACACAGAGGCTAAAGTCCTCCCAAAAGCAACACACATTCAACCCCACGCAAAACAAGCAAAATTGGCAGCCATGTACACAAACAATCCACTCAACTACTTAACACAACAACCTGCACCCAGCAGGCTCAAAAAGCAAACAATCTAACACAACAACAACTACACAACAAACATTCCAACAGACATACACAACAAAACATACAAAGCACTAAAACAACAAATCCACACAAACAGTCAGAAATCACTTTAACAACATTCCAATAAACCCAATACTTCAAACAAAAGCATCAGCAATAAGCAACGAGGAAGAAAATCTTCCTCGCGGGGTCAGGATAACTTTCGTCCAACTCAGGGGGGAAATCTCCTTTCCTCTACTCTTACCTACACAAAATCAATCCCACACAATACACATCACCAAACGGCCCGCTATGCAAAACAACCACACAACACAACATTTTTTTACATGCACACACATTAACACGACCTGGAACCAGAGGACCTTTGGGCGAACCCCGCAGCGGTTGCTGATCTCCTCCGAGAGTGGAAAGAGGGGGTGAGCAAGGCGAGGAGCGTGCCGGATGGAACCAACCAGAATTGAACGAAACTCTGGTTACTAGCAAACGACAACATACAAACGCACACATTGCACTGTAATTGTATGCATCTGAAAAAAGAAAACTGAATAGAAGTTATGTACACACAAAAATAGCTTCAAGAATTTATCATTTATTATAATTTCAAAAAATTAGGACAATAATTGGTTTGATATAACTGCAGCAAAAAATCTAATCAGTTTTGCGAAAATCTAGTATGAAAAATCGCATTAGGGTAACTAACTTAATTTAGGCTGTTTTCTTTCGTCCAAAATGTCCTTTTGGTATTAAGCTTTTCATTCGGTTAACTTTTGAATAATTTTGGTTTCTCCAAGTGTGAGTTTTAAAATTCCGGAATAAAAACAATGATTTATTTTTAAATTGTTTTATTATTGCTAAATACTATTCAATACTTACTATTTATTATAAAATACTATTATTATTATTTAGGCGGCGTCTCAGCAGGCGATGACGGCGGAGTTCTGTTCGTGTCTGGAGCGCCTGGTTGGAACTCTGGGGGAGATACCCCCCGTGACCCCGCCCCCGCCATCCCCCCGACTCCCCCCGTCCCCGGTATTCACGGAGTTCCCGCTTCCGCACAACAGGGATTCGAAGAAACAGAAGCGCTAAGCTAACAACTCGCTTTTAGTTAGCATAGCATCCAGGCGCATGGACAGTTCTTTTGGTATTGGTCTTTCGTCAGGGTTGGAAGCTTATGGATTTATTGATTCAGTCAGAATAGCATCGGGGTGCATGCATGAACTTTTTTAATAGAAATCGAGGTTTGTGGATTTCATGAAATTTTTATGGCCAACGTCTAATGAGTTTTTCAGAATTGAATGAAGAAATAAGTTTTTTTTTCAATTAAATTTGGCTTTCTATGGAGTAGCGGGGGATTGATATTCGGTGGATCTTTTATTTAACATCACATTTCTATCATTTCTATTTTACCAGAAGTTGGGTCACTTTCAATGGATTTTTCTGGATTTTTTTGCCGAAAAACCTATTATTTTTTGGATTTTCACGAAAGAAAATTGAAGGTAAACACAGTTTCGAAGCTGTTAACTTTTTGTTTGATCAAGCCATGTACTTAAAGCAAGTGCAATCAGCTGGTGGTACTTCGACGGTTTATTACACTGATAATCCAACGTTTGGTTGACTATTTTTTAAGTACATTTTGTTTCATTCTCATGCAGGGTCTTTGTTGTATTCTTTCTTTTTTTTAAATTTAGTTTTAATTGATTTGATTTTGAACACTGACATAACTATTTTGCATAACTATTTCGCATAACTATTTTGTTTACTATTTTTGTGGTTTATTAGTTAATCTGCAGGTGTTTTAAAAGTATTGTTCAGAATCTCTGTCAGTTATTCCCATTTTTACGATAGATAAAATCAAGAATTTATGTTTTTATGTTAATATATTTTTGTTGTTATGATGGAATTAATATAGTCCATAATGTACGAGTCATTTAATTTAAATACTATCTTATTTTTAAGCAGCTACTATTGCTTGTAGCTTGTTTTTAGCCGTAGTTAATTCAGGGACGTAGCCAGAGGGGGCGGGGGGGGGGCCGCCCCCCCCCCCAACCGAAACGGTCGGACAGGAGGAAAAATAAGGATAGTGGTTGGGCGGGGGGCGGCCGCCCCCCCTGAAATGGTCGCCAGATAGTAAAATTTGGGGGTTTTCATATGCTAAAAATTCAAAATTTTCTAGCGCCTCGCTAATCGCTCGGCGCCAAACTTTAAAATAATTTTAGTACCCCAATGGACCCCCAAAAACCAAAAATTTGTTCCGCTTCGCTTCGCTCAGCGGTCACTTTCTATAGTATACATACATATATATCTCGTTATTTATGTTGCCTGATGCTAATGTTATTTTAAAGTTAGTACAATAATTTTTATAAGTAATAAGTACTACACAGAAGCAAAACAAACGATCATATTGGTTGATTTATGTACCTCCCCCCTCCTAAATTTTCCTGCCGCCTATAGCATTGGCTCGGATTTTTTTCATATAGGTAGGTACCCTAGAAAACATGGAGCCGAGATGCTGCTCATGTGCTTTGGTTTACAATGTGGGTTTAGCCAAGGGGTCTGAAACTAACGTCTCTAAATTCCTTTTTTGTAAAATCCAGGCTCTGTCAATGTGTGCTTATGTAATTTTTAACTAAGAAAACATGTTTTTACCGCTAAAAACATTAGATAATAGGTTATTAGGCCAAAAACAGTGTATTATACAGCTTTATCTACGTTTATCCCTGCTTTTTTAACGTTTTCAAAAATTAAGGGGGGGCTCCGCCCCCCCCCCCCAAAAATTTCGGGGGGGGGGGGGGGGGGGCGGAGCCCCCCCCCAAATTTTTTTTTACTAAAATCCGCCCCCCCCCCCCAAAATGAAACTCTGGCTACGTCCCTGAGTTAATTCACCGTTCTTGGTCGGGTCCGCTAGAGGGTCCACCTTTGGATGGAAAGCAAAATCTTATAAACGAGGGGGGTGTTGTCAAGAGAATCTCACTCCCCCCTCGCTTTTAAGGACAACCCGACCCCGGCTGACCGATTTCAAATTTAAAAGAGTCCCACATTTCTGAGGAAAACTGTTTGGAATAAGAATTGTTAATTTAAGGTGTGTCAGGCCTAATTTTATAGACTAAAATTAGTTATTTAGGCCTTAAATGTGTATAAAATACTGTTTTTCAAAGTGTTTTTGATTGTAAATATAGACCAAAAACTATACTTGAAATTGGCTGCGAAAAAATGGGGGAGAGGTCGGGTATCTGTCGAGCGTTAGTCCGAACCGCTTTTCAAGCTTTGTAGGGGATGCGCGTTGATTTTATCTGGAGGGTGAGAGTCAAAACTTCGGCGCTAGGGGGGTCGATCCTTCCCATAGGTGGGCAGGGGGTTGGGAGTTATACCTCCAAAAATCCCGATTATAGCCGACTTCCCCCTCCCTAAAATTTGGAGGTACCCCAGGCACCCCCTTTAAAATTGGGGGGCTCCATCCCAGTACTAATAACGCTAAAAATGGGATATTTTAGGTTTACCCCAAAAAATTTCTGGGACACGCTTCTCCAAATTTCGGGGCTCGGGTATACCCCCCAAATACGGGAGGCTGTCCACCTATGATCCTCCCCCATTTCCTAAAAAAACTACGCTTGTTACTTTTTGGTGGTTATTTCAGATTAGAATTTATTCTACACGGGCTGAATTACCTCATAATAAGATTAAGACTGATTTTGATTTATGCACTGATTCCCCTTTCTTCTCGTTAATTTAATGTGGTGAATGGGAAAGGGGGTGGAGAAATTTTCAAAATTGGAGGAAGAGAGTTAAAAACTGAAACAAAGATATATGGGGCTGAAAAAATATTTATTGTAGGTAAAATTATGATAGCGACCTACATTGAAGTATCTATTTATTTTCTTATAACATTGGCCTTTGTGTTTGGAGACTTAATCACCCAAGTTATTTTGTACGAAAAATCCAAATTTTTAGTTTGTGCTAAATAGTTTTGAGTTAAAATTTTAAAATCAATAAATATATACATGTTTTTGTATATATCCTTTACTTCTTTTGTGTGTATCAATGTCATTACGTGTAATTATTGTTTTTAGGTTTTAACCAAAGATGTAATTTAAAACAACATTATACTTTTAGTGGTTGATATTTAGTGTGTAACATAAACTATTTGAGAATATGACAATTATGTATTAGCAAAAATAAATTACTAACAAGAATAGTTTCTGCATTGGCCGCTAAATATGTGACAATCCAGAGTAACAGCCTAAACAACCAGGAAAAAAATTTAAACAGTCAAATTTCATTATAAATAAAAAATTTTGGTCTTTGTAGAAAATGAACCTGTAAACTTAAAAGTCGACTCTGACGTGCTATCCATAGATAAACAAGGTGGGGTAGGTGGGGTCCACCCCCTAGCCTCGAAATTTTGGGGGCCCCCCTAGAAAAAAATCCAGGGGGCCCCCTCCCCCAAATTTTTGAATTTTTTACCCCTGACCCCCCTCTAGATTTTGAAATCTGACCCCCCTCCCCTCTTGAGAAAATTTTAAGTACTTTTTTATACTAAATTTTCTTCCAAAAACGTGAATTTTTAACACAAATTCATGTTTTTACACCCTTTTTATACCTAAATATTGCTTTGTATTCAATAAAATGTAGTATTATCTTACAAAAAAACTAATATTAAACATTTAATGGTTTAAAAGTATTTTGTTTCGGAAATTGGACCCCACCTGACCCCCTCTAGGTTTTAAAATCTTCCACCCCTGGTCGACCCCCCCTAGAAAGCTAGGGGGGATTCGACCCCCCTAGTCTGGTTCGACCCCCAAAAATTTTGAAACGTCATTTACCCGGGTAAACACCCCCTTCCCCCTAGCTTTTTGACCGTTTTCATCTATGGTGCTATCCATTACATCACACGGCCGGACATAGAAAGCGTAACAAAATCACTTTTTATTAATCTTTTTACTTTGAGTTTCACATACGCAAGCGAGGCAACTCAGACGCTTGATTAAACTTTTTTTTTTTGTTAATTAAAAAGCTTCTCTAAACACTTTCTAATAAAATGATATCGTAACAATAAGCGTCATATTCTTCTTGTTAGTTTTTGTTAATTAATTAATTTATTGTTAATTGGTGCAGCTTTGATAATTTTACACATCAGGGAGAGTACAAAATAGTGCTGCGATAATTAAGTTTATTAAGCTAAGCTTAGATTTAATTCCTGTAGCCGTAAAGTGTGATATAAAGTGCAAATATTTATTTATAGAATACATAAAACAAAAAATGGTTAATGAAATAAGGAACGTTGTTGGTTAAAACAAAACGAACCAACGAACTCTGTAAGCATAAAAAATATAATATGTGTTTTAAAATTTTATTCATTTTTCCACCCTATCTGTTCAACTTTCGCAGTAGGTACCTTCAATAAATCATACGTCTTTGACATGTAATTTTATGGCGTTTTAAATTTCTTGATTCAGTTTCAAAAAGTTGAAACAATGCTTCCTTGCTGCGACAGATTAATGACAATCGATTTAAAATACACGTGGCTGTGGCTTCTTGTAGATTTAAGAATCATATAGATGTTCCTTCGCTTTTTAAAGCTCCGAACCAAGCCCTGAAATTTTACCCTATTTTACTACTATTTTTGTGAGTAATTAAAAGGTATATAATGCCGCAAATTATTTATTTTGTCAAATTGTATTTCAAAAAAAAAAACTCAGAAACAGTACTACAAATGTTTATAGTTTCGGAATCCTTTAGGGTTGCCCAGTGAGTCATAATTGGAAGTATTTTGCACCATAGGTGTCCGACCCCTGACGGCTAGGGGGGGGGGTTTGACCCCGGGGTCAGCCCATTTTTTACCATTTTGTAGGCCCAGGAGGGGGGGTCAGCCTGGACCAAATTTTCGAAAAATTTTGACCCCGGGGTAGCCTGGACTGAAGGGTCCTTAGGGGGGGGGGGAAGCCTGGACTGGGGTACTTAGGGGGGGAATAGCCTGGACCTGCCAAAAAAACTTTTGGAAACTGTTAAAAACGTTAACATATTATAAGAGGTACCTTTTTGTTGATTTTTTTTGCTTCCGGTAAAAGTTTGACCAACTTTCTTCTATTTTCCGGTTACATAATAAATAATAATAATCATTGTATTTTGTTTTCATTTCATTATTTTGCATGCGGCAACTTGCCGGGCAAGTGTTTAACGAACGGCGGCAGCGCAAAAAACGGACCGGTCGTTTAAAAAAACGGACCGTTTGTTTTTTAAAAAACGGTTCGTTTTTAAAACGAACATCTGAATTTTATTTTTTTTTATTTTTAATGTAACGTACCAACCAGTTTGTAAAAAACCTAAGGTTTATTATAAATTATAAAAATTTGTATAGAACACTAAAATTATTGTTATACTTATGAGGAATATATACGTATATGAAGTTAGCGCACGAAATTCGTGCGCGAAAGAATTTTGAGCCTGTATATTTTCAGTCGCGCGCACGAAAAAAACGATTTTTATGCCTATCGCACATTAAGTAGATAGGGGGGGTGGAACAGCTGTTAGGGGGGAGGGT
>JASAMX010020864.1:0-11820 GCA_030248175.1 Microlaimidae sp. YZB2_3 | reverse complement strand
AAATAGAGAGGCTCATTATAATGTCCTATTTTTACTTTTTTTATAAGAGTTGCACATTTTTTGTATATTATATTTTTTTGCTATGAATAAATGCCGCAAATCTGCTGTGGTATGGCGCTAGCTTTTTTATTTTGTTTGGGACCGTGTTCTTGGGACGAACTATTGTTTTATGTTCCGTAAGTAACTAAATTATGATGTTTTAATAATTTCTAACCTTTTATTTTCAACTTATTTTTGCGGATTTTTCATTCTCAACTTTTTTTGCGGATTTTTCATTTTTAAGTTTTTTTAGCGGATTTTTTGTTTTCCACGTTTTTTGCGGATTCTTCATTTCCCATTTTCCATTAGAAGCGTTTTCTGTAAATTGAAACATTACAAAAATAGAAACTAAATGCATAAATAGCGCCGTACCTATAAATCGGCAATATTTGAAACTTCGAAATATCTATTCGCTCGCTGTCTCCGATTTCTCCTACATATAACTAGGAATACATTGGGCACCTGATTTTAATTGTGAGCATTACTTGAGTCTCTCACAATTAAATTATTTGTGAGCTTGAGCTTGAGTACGTACAATGTAATATATGTGAGTACCAATTCGTATTGAGCATTTGTGAACCTGGCCAGTTTTTATAAAATACTTACATAAAGCATGGATTTTAAGAAGATTGTGTGATGTTGTAATCTTGATGATAATCTTTTTGTAGAAATTTTTTAATTTAAGACTATAAAACACTTGTAACACAAGACCAAATCATTGCAAAAACTTAATTTTACGTCAATATGAATTTGATATAGAATTAGGGGTTTTGATGAAAAAATAAATCCCAAGGACATTAATTGACTATGCCAGTGTCAAAATAACACTTAAAAATTATATTTCAACTAAATATACCGATGTTCCTACCCTCAATATCATGCTCTGAAGCTCTGGTCATTTAAAACGGAGGAGCTAGAGCTCTGCCCCATAAATAAGCAATCGTAAGCTTATTTTTTAAAAAAATTAAGTTTATAAAAAAATTTTGACAAGATAATCTATGATATCACTCTTTAATTATTCATGAATTTAGTGAAATAATAGGGCGGAGCTTTCGAAAGCTGGGCCAGAATTGCTCCGGAGCTCCTATAAAACGGAGCTCTGAGTTTTAAGTCATATCGCTACTATGTTAAAGTTTTATTAAATAGTATTTACCAAAGTAATATAAACATATTATTATTGATTTATAAATTTTATCTGGTGATTTTTTAGCCAAAAATGTTATACTGATTTGAAAAAACAGAATGTATTATTACTAACATAAAGTCATATGCAAGGTTGATCGTCTGCAGCAAAGCATTTTAAAAACTTTCATGATGAGATGTTCACTATTCTTTGAAATCTAACATCGTTTGTTTTATCATTGATTAACAAAAAGCTTTGTCGCGCGGTCTTAACCTGGTTTTACCACCTAAGAGACTTCACAAATGTGACTATCTTTTTCCGTTTGAACTCTTGTATTGTTCAATTCGTCATTTATCTGTGTTTAATGGAAATTAAGATCTAATAAAGACATCTATTAAAGAATCTGTTTTATCTTCTTTTTACTGATATAATGACTTGCGGCACCACACGTTATATCTAAAGCTGAAATTCAAGCTCTCAAACATTTGTACAGTCAAAAGAATCTGTTTATTCAAAGATCTGATAAAGGAAATACAATCTGATAAAGTCTTACATTGAAAAATGAATAGGATATTATCAGATACCTCTAAATTTCAATTGTGCCGTTCGTATTAATGAAATTTCAGCAAGGGATGGGCGTTTTAATTTTGTTGTCAACCATCAAAAAAAATTTTGTTCTGCTCTACTATATTGTTTTATAAGCATGGTTTTATCTCCGAAGATTTGTTAAGGAATTTATCTCCAGTCGGATCTCAACCTGGTCGACTATATGGTTTAACTAAAATTCATATAGAAAATGTACCTTTGATACCTATTCGTTTGTCGATTGGCACAGAATTTTTTAAACTCGCGAAATTATTTGTTCCCGTTTTAGCTTCTTATACAATAAATGAAAACACTGTTTCTGACTCATTCTCTTTTGCAAAGGAAATGTCCGCTTTGTCTTTTCCACATGTTTCATCTGATAATCTCTATTTAGCCAGTTTTGACGTTAAAAGCCTCTTTACCAATCTGCCTCTTAAAGAAGCGGTTGAGATATGTTCTGAAGAAATTTTAAATACTCCAAATTGTCCAGAAGGTTTTATTTCGAAGCAGGACTTCACAGATTTTATCACATTGGCAGTTGATAATAAAATTTTTCTTTTCAATTCTCACCTTTATCGCCAGACTGATGGAGTCAGTCTGGTAATGGGATCGCCGTTTGGTCTGACTAACAGCTAACGTTTTTCGGCTAACTAACGCTAACAAACTACGGCTAACGCTTTCTTTGCTATCATCAGCGTCAATGCTCTCTTAAAATAGTTAGTAACTTTTTACGAACAAAACTACTAATTAATTCCTTGGAAAGGAACCAGTCAAAAACTTAGTAGATTTTTTAATAATTCAAGTAGTTAAGTAAATTTAAGAAAAATTATTACTGAACTTAGTAGATAATAAGCTTTTACTAAACAAATTAGTAGGCTATTTTACTAAGTATTTTGTAACAATTTCCTACGTTTTACTAATAAAACAATCAATTTTTGCTTATTCTGACCTTAAAATAAATTTTGACTATCCCTAATCCAATAAACTTAAAAGAATTAAACAAGTTTATGTCAAAGGCACGTTTTTTGGAACTTAAAGATATAATCATCCATCAAAATTCCCCATTTATCTTAGTACTAAAAATGTGAACAATCTTCTATCAAAAATGTGATTAACTTAGCTTCTTAAAGGTTTATGGGTTTATGGAAAATTTTAAAAAGGTGGGTTAACCCGTTCTTTCGCTCAGTGCCCAATATTAAGCAGATAAATAGAGCGGAAAAAATGGAAATTGGACCCGAATGCAAAAAAATGAATAAAAAAATACACATATCAAATAAATAAATAAAAAACATAGAAAATAAACTGGAATCCACCATTGCTAAAAAATGGAATTTCAAGAAATGACGATAACACAGATTAGCAAAAACTAAAAGTCTGTTGCAGAAAACAAAAAAAGCTGCAACCAGAGATTTAGCTTATATGCAAATACTGTGGGGAAAATTCGCAGCGATCTTTAAGATTCCACCTTGATATGCCAATAAAAATATCCATTTAAGCAATACAAGACATTTTTAGCAAAATATAAGCATATTTTATAAAATAATACATTATCAATCAATAACCGTAATGTTTTTATACAATTATTTAGATTTTAATTTTTTCAGTGTTTTTAAATATTTTAAAATCTTATGTAAAGATGGCGTCATTTTTTTTAAAATGTTGCAAAGGCGATTTCGCCTTTTGGAAAATTTACGCAACATTAAACCAAAGGCAAAACCTGAAGCTTTTAAAACCTTTTTGTTAAAAAATTTGGGTATATATTTTTGAGCATCCCTGTTTATTAAGCGATTTTTTGACAAGAATTTTCATATTGAAAATCAGAATCTTAACGAAAAACGTAGTCTTGACTCATTTAATTAAATAATTTTAAAATGATTGTTTGTTTTTTCCTAAACTTTTTTATTTATTTAAAAAAAAGCAGCCATTTTCACGAAACCGGCGTGATCACAACGGCATGGCCACTCCCGGCGTCCCCGTGCTCCTTGGCGTCCCCTGTCTGCACTCAGCGCGGATTTTGTGCCTATCGCACATTGAAGCACAATATTATAAAACTCGCGAATAGAGTGACCCGGTGATATTTCGACATACAATCATGATTTTGAATTAATACTAATTGTGCATAAAAAGTGCATTAAAGCAAGATTAGAGATTCCACGGCCGGGATGGGGATTCAACACTTTTAATAATTTTTTCTCAATAAAAAATTAAAGGAAATAGGACCCTCAAAATAAAACTGTAATATTATTCAAAAACGGGGAAAAATAGAGAGGGTTCTAAAAAAAAATTTAAAATAATGAGTTCAAATTTTAGCCATAAAAGATTTTAGCACCAAATTTTTACTTCGTGACATTTGACCCCGCATGAGCCGAGTTGTTTTTTATAAGACAAAAACTCCAAATCACCAATAAACTTAGTGGAGATATTATTTTGTCATATTTCTTCAAAGCCTCTATGCCACCTGATTAGTTGCTGTGCCCCTTCTCGTTAAGTTATCATTCACCGCTCAAAAGTGATAAAAAATATCAAAAATATTTGTATTTTCGATCTATTTTTAAATTTTTTAAAAAAATTTTAACATATTTTTAAAAAAATTTGGGCATCACTAATCTGAAAAATAGTTTCCCATGTCCCCCATTTTAAAAAGCCCCTTCTTTCTTTATTAGACTCCCCGGTTTATTCGTATGGAAATTAATGTTTTTCTTAGTGTGACCTTATACAATTGGTGTTAATTAAAAAGAAAAAAAATCTACATTTTAAATTAGTTTACTGCACTTTTAGTTCCTTTTTTTCAGGTATAAGCATATGATGTTTTTAAAATTTTTATAAAAATTGAATGAAACCGTTAAAATAAGGTTTTAACAAAATTTAAAGACAACTACAGCCGCAAATGATTAAGAAGCAATAAATAAAGATATGAATCTTAAAAATTTTATATCAAAAAAAATTCAATTAAGCTAAAATTTAACAGTTCGAAGCCAAACACAAAAAAGCGGCCGACCGTTTTGTGTTTTAGGACAAAATACAATTAAAAAATAAGGAATTTATTAATTTTTAGGTTTAAAGATATAAAACTTTAATGTTTTTTCTGATATAAGCACTATTGTTTTTAAAATGTTAGTATAAATTTAATCAAACCTTTTTAAATACTTACCTGAGCTTTTTTTAACCAAGATTTTTAATAAATTTATAATTAATTATGCCCAAAAAAGCAAAACATTTTCTTTTTTCAACTTTAAACAAACAATATTTAACTAATATAATTAAAAATAGTTGAAAAATTCGAAAAAAACAGCACCGCACGTTAAAGATAGGAGTAAATAAGGCCGACAATGAAATTGACATATGAGTGTAAACAAGATGTTTATAACAAGTAATTTTATGAAAAAATTAGTAAAAACCTACTAATTGCTACTACAGTTTAGTAATTTATAATCTACTAAAAAAATTAGTTATGTTTTTTTACTAACTGTTTTAAGAGAGCAGGAAGTATCCCTGTATCAAAAGACTTTTGAAAAATTTTTGACAATGGTTTCGCTATAACACAAGAGACTTTTTTGAAAAAATATGCTGGAAAGCTATCTGGTGTTTTTGATAACTTATTAGGAAATTTTTTAATAGCAGACAAAATAACTTTCATTGCAAAAGTCATGTGTTTCAACATACCAATTTTTTAGGTGTTAAAAAAAGGTAATTTTCTGTCATCCACTGTAAAAAGGACTGTAAATGAGAGAGTAAATCCTATTTAACGCTTATTACTTTCATACCAACCAAGTCCACAAAAGCGTACCTCAAAGAATTCATCCTGTCTGCTAATTAATCTGAATACCAGTTTCTATAGTACTAAAGTTAAAACTAAAGTGCTTTAGTACTAAAGAGTTTTTTGGTCTTAGTACTAAAGCTAAGGACTGACTAAACTGAAATTAGCTAGCAAAAGCTCAGCAAAAAATATAGGCCCGGCAAAACGTGAGCTTTTGTCAGGAAAATATCAAATCACCAAAAAAATCGTAAGTGTTTCCACAAATCAAAAACATGATTATTTAATAAAATTTCTATCAATCAATAGAGGAAGCAAGGTGGGGTCTATCCCCCATTTAACCTCAAAATTTTGGACTTTGGAAATTTCTCCCAAACAAAAATCTCAGTTCTCCTCAAAAAAGTTATCTTTTTTTTTTAACCTAACTCTCCTCCAGAATTTTAAATCTGACACCTCTAAAGTATTTTGTTTTGAAAACTAGAAACGCCCTAACCTACTTCTAGATTTCAAAAATTTTCATCCAAGGTCTACCCCCTAAAAACCCAGCGAGTACAGGAGGACCCCCAGGACATCTCTCTCAGAAATCACAATGCAAATTACTCTAGGTTACAACCACCTTAACCCTCCTCCCTTTTAGCTGCCAAAAATGTGCTCACTTGAAGTTGATTATACTATATTTTTACTTTAAATGTAACATAAGTGAGTTATTTGAACAATAATGTTAATTAAAACGATTAAAGCGACTTTTGGTTTCTAGGTGCTGTGAGTATGGCGTTTTACTTTTTTGTGTTTCTTTTTTTTTTGAAAAGAGTGATTTTTTTTGCTTTTTTGAAGTGTTATTTTCACAATGATATGGAACTTGGTACAACTTGACATCATCAGCAAATAGTTTACATTCTGGCATTTTAAGAGTTCTAAAAGGTCATATGGTATTTGTTATCACGTGATCACGTTTGTTGGTTTTTTTTTTTTTTTTTTTGGGGGGGGGGGGGGGGGGGGGGGGGGGGGGGGGGGGGGGGGGGGGGGGGGGTGGGGGGGGGGGTGGGTGGTTGGGGGTGTTGTGTGTTTTTGTTTTTTTTTTTTTTTTTTTTTTTTTTTTTTTTTTTTTTTTTTTTTTTTTTTTGTTTATTTTTTTTTTTTTTTTAATAATATTTATTAATACCTAAAAAATTGATATTTTTAAATCCATTATTTTTTTAATTTTTGTTATTTTGTCTTCTACTAACATTTTTTTTTTTTTTTTTTTTTTTTGAATTTTTTTTTTTGGTTTTTTTTTTCAAAACGGTCGGCCGCTTTTTGTGTTTTGGCTTCGAATCTTGTAAAATTTTAGACTTAATTGAATTTATTTTTTTGATATAAAATTTTTTGTTTTGTTTTTATTTTACTATTAACAAATTTATAAAAATTGTTCAAACCCCCTGAATTTAGAATTTTTGTTTCTTTATTAGTGTTAAAATCTCTAAATTTATTTTTGTATACTGTGCTAATTTTTTTGTACTCTTATCTTGATTTTTTATCAATATTAGGCTTATGCCAATATTAGGCTTAGGCTTATGTTTAATTTTTAAGATTCATATCTTTAATTATTGCTTCTTAATCATTTGCGGCTGTAGTTGTCTTTAAATTTTGTTAAAACCTTATTTTAACGGTTTCATTCAATTTTTAAAAAAATTTTAAAAAAATCATGTGCTTATACCTGAAAAAAAGGAACTAAAAGTGCAGTAAACTAATTTAAAGTGTAGATTTTTTTCTTTTTAATTAACACCAATTGTATAAGGTCACACTAAGAAAAACTATAATTTCCATACAAATAAACCGGGGAGTCTAATAAAGAAAGAAGGGGCTTTTTAAAATGGGGGACATGGAAAACTATTTTTCAGATTAGTGATGCCCAAATTTTTTTAAAAATATGTTAAAATTTTTTAAAAAAATTTAAAAATAGATCGAAAATACAAATATTTTTGATATTTTTTATCACTTTTGAGCGGTGAATGATAACTTAACGAGAAGGGGCACAGCAACTAATCAGGTGGCATAGAGGCTTTGAAGAAATATGACAAAATAATATCTCCACTAAGTTTATTGGTGATTTGGAGTTTTTGTCTTATAAAAAACAACTCGGCTCATGCGGGGTCAAATGTCACGAAGTAAAAATTTGGTGCTAAAATCTTTTATGGCTAAAATTTGAACTCATTATTTTAAATTTTTTTTTTTAGAACGCTCTCTATTTTTCCCCGTTTTTGAATAATATTACAGTTTTATTTTGAGGGTCCTATTTCCTTTAATTTTTTATTGAGAAAAAATTATTAAAAGTGTTGAATCCCCATCCCGGCCGTGGAATCCTTAATCTTGCTTTAATGCACTTTTTATGCACAATTAGTATTAATTCAAAATCATGATTGTATGTCGAAATATCACCGGGTCACTCTATTCGCGAGTTTTATAATATTGTGCTTCAATGTGCGATAGGCACAAAATCCGCGCTGAGTGCAGACAGGGGACGCCAAGGAGCTCGGGGACGCCGGGAGTGGCCATGCCGGTGTGATCACGCCGGTTTCGTGAAAATGGCTGCTTTTTTTAAATAAATAAAAAAGTTTAGGAAAAAACAAACAATCATTTTAAAATTATTTAATTAAATGAGTCAAGACTACGTTTTTCGTTAAGATTCTGATTTTCAATATGAAAATTCTTGTCAAAAAATCGCTTAATAAACAGGGATGCTCAAAAATATATACCCAAATTTTTTAACAAAAAGGTTTTAAAAGCTTCAGGTTTTGCCTTTCGTTTAATGTTTCGTAAAATTTCCAAAAGGCGAAATCGCCTTTGCAACATTTTAAAAAAAATGACGCCATCTTTACATAAGATTTTAAAATATTTAAAAACACTGAAAAAATTAAAATCTAAATAATTGTATAAAAACATTACGGTTATTGATTGATAATGTATTATTTTATAAAATATGCTTATATTTTGCTAAAAATGTCTTGTATTGCTTAAATGGATATTTTTGTTGGCATATCAAGGTGGAATCTTAAAGATCGCTGCGAATTTTCCCCACAGTATTTGCATATAAGCTAAATCTCTGGTTGCAGCTTTTTTTGTTTTCTGCAACAGACTTTTAGTTTTTGTTAATCTGTGTTATCGTCATTTCTTGAAATTCCATTTTTTAGCAATGGTGGATTCCAGTTTATTTTCTATGTTTTTTATTTATTTATTTGATATGTGTATTTTTTTGTTCATTTTTTTGCATTCGGGTCCAATTTCCATTTTTTCCGCTCTATTTATCTGCTTAATATTGGGCACTGAGCGAAAGAACGGGTTAACCCACCTTTTTAAAATTTTCCATAAACCCATAAACCTTTAAGAAGCTAAGTTAATCACATTTTTGATAGAAGATTGTTCACATTTTTAGTACTAAGATAAATGGGGAATTTTGATGGATGATTATATCTTTAAGTTCCAAAAAACGTGCCTTTGACATAAACTTGTTTAATTCTTTTAAGTTTATTGGATTAGGGATAGTCAAAATTTATTTTAAGGTCAGAATAAGCAAAAATTGATTGTTTTATTAGTAAAAGGTAGGAAATTGTTACAAAATACTTAGTAAAATAGCCTACTAATTTGTTTAGTAAAAGCTTATTATCTACTAACTTCAGTAATAATTTTTCATAAATTTACTTAACTACTTGAATTAGTAAAAAATCTACTAAGTTTTTGACTGGTTCCTTTCCAAGGAATTAATTAGTAGCTTTGTTCGTAAAAAGTTACTAACTATTTTAAGAGAGCATTGACGCTGATGATAGCAAAGAAAGCGTTAGCCGTAGTTTGTTAGCGTTAGTTAGCCGAAAAGCGTTAGCTGTTAGTCAGACCAAACGGCGATCCCATTACCAGACTGACTCCATCAGTCTGGCGATAAAGGTGAGAATTGAAAAGAAAAATATTATTATCAACTGCCAATGTGATAAAATCTGTGAAGTCTTGCTTCGAAATAAAACCTTCTGGACAATTTGGAGTATTTAAAATTTCTTCAGAACATATCTCAACCGCTTCTTTAAGAGGCAGATTGGTAAAGAGGCTTTTAACGTCAAAACTGGCTAAATAGAGATTATCAGATAAAACATGTGGAAAAGATAAAGCGGACATTTCCTTTGCAAAAGAGAATGAGTCAGAAACAGTGTTTTCATTTATTGTATAAGAAGCTAAAACGGGAACAAATAATTTCGCGAGTTTAAAAAATTCTGTGCCAATCGACAAACGAATAGGTCTCAAAGGTACATTTTCTATATGAATTTTAGTTAAACCATATAGTCGACCAGGTTGAGATCCGACTGGAGATAAATTTCTTAACAAAACTTCGGAGATAAAACCATGCTTATAAAACAATATAGTAGAGCAGAACAAAATTTTTTTTAATGGTTGACAACAAAATTAAAACGCCCATCCCTTGCTGAAATTTCCTTAATACGAACGGCACAATTGAAATTTAGAGGTATCTGATAATATCCTATTCATTTTTCAATGTAAGACTTTATCAGATTGTATTTCCTTTATCAGATCTTTGAATAATGAGATTCTTTTGACTGTACAAATCTTTGAGAGCTTGAATTTCAGCTTTAGATATAACGTGTGGTGCCGCAAGTCATTATATCAGTAAAAAGAAGATAAAACAGATTCTTTAATAGATGTCTTTATTAGATCTTAATTTCCATTAAACACAGGTAAATGACGAATTGAACAATACAAGAGTTCAAACGGAAAAAGATAGTCACATTTGTGAAGTCTCTTAGGCGGTAAAACCAGGTTAAGACCGCGCGACAAAGCTTTTTTGTTAATCAATGATAAAACAAACGATGTTAGATTTCAAATAATAGTGAACATCTCATCATGAAAGTTTTTAAAATGCTTTGCTGCAGACGATCAACCTTGCATATGACTTTATGTTAGTAATAATACATTCTGTTTTTTCAAATCAGTATAACATTTTTGGCTAAAAAATCACAATAAAAATTTATAAATCAATAATAATATGTTTATATTACTTTGGTAAATACTATTTAATAAAACTTTAACATAGTAGCGATATGACTTAAAACTCAGAGCTCCGCTTATAGGAGCTCCGGAGCAATTCTGGAGTTCCGAAGCTCCGCCCTATTTTTTCACTAAATTCATGAATAATTAAAGAGTGATATCATAGATTATCTTGTCAAAATTTTTTTATAAACTTAATTTTTTTTTAAAAATAAGCTTACGATTGCTTATTTATGGGGCAGAGCTCTGAAGCTCCCCCCGTTTTAAATGACCAGAGCTTCAGAGCATGATATTGAGGGTAGGAACATCGGTATATTTAGTTGAAATATAATTTTTAAGTGTTATTTTGACACTGGCATAGTCAATTAATGTCCTTGGATTTATTTTTTTCATCAAAACCCCTAATTCTATATCAAATTCATATTGACGTAAAATTAAGTTTTTGCAATGATTTGGTCTTGTGTTACAAGTGTTTTATAGTCTTAAATTAAAAAATTTCTACAAAAAGATTATCATCAAGATTACATCATACAATCTTTCTAAAATCCATGCTTTATGTAAGTATTTTATAAAAACTGGCCAGGTTCACAAATGCTCAATACGAATTGGTACTCACATATATTTCATTGTACGTACTCAAGCTCAAGCTCACAAATAATTTAATTGTGAGTACTAAGTAATGCTCACAATTAAAATCAGGTGCCCAATGTATTCCTAGTTATATGTAGGAGAAAAATTGGGAGACAGCGAGCGAATAGTATATTTTGAAGTTTCAAATATTGCCGATTTATAGGTACGGCGCTATTTATGCATTTAGTTTCTATTTTTGTAATGTTTCAATTTAAACAGAAAACGCTTCTAATGGAAAATGGGAAATGAAAGATCCGCAAAAAACGTCGAAAACAAAAAATCCGCTAAAAAAACTTAAAAATGAAAAATCCGCAAAAAAAGTTGAGAATGAAAAATCCGCAAAAATAAGTTGAAAATAAAAGGTTAGAAATTATTAAAACATCATAATTTAGTTACTTACGGAACATAAAACAATAGTTTGTCCCAAGAACACGGTCCCAAACAAAATACAAAAGCTAGCGCCATACCACAGCAGATTTGCGGCATTTATTCATAGCAAAAAAATATAATATACGAAAAATGTGCAACTCTTATAAAAAAAAGTAAAAATAGGCCATTATAATGAGCCTCTCTATTTAAATGACAACCGCCACTAAAATGGCATAGTAGCCATTTTCATTCGCGCGAATTAAAATGGAGAGGAGATCATATTATAATGGCA
>JASAMX010020863.1:0-30320 GCA_030248175.1 Microlaimidae sp. YZB2_3 | reverse complement strand
TAAGGAATCCGTGTGTACCGGGCCGCAGGATCATCAACTTACCGGCTTGACCCCTGTTTGGCCCGCTACAATAAGAACATTGAATATAACTTTTATAATTACAGCCTTAAATAAATTTTTAAATGGTAAATAGTTGGAACATAATTCATACAAATTAATGAATTGATACATTTTAAAAATAAAAAAAACACAGAAGTTTGAAATAGCAGAAACGAGTTTTATTGATTAATGAAGTCAACCACATTTTATTCTACGTTTTTTAAACTATTTTTTGTTTTTATTATATCTAAAAAAGTTTCCTCAAGTACCAAATATTTTGGTTTATGAAAAAAATATAACTCAAAAATTACATCTATTTCAAAAGATATTGGCGGGAATTTTTGAGCAAACGTAATACGTGCGAATGAGCTTTTTTTATTGTGTCAGATTGCCAGTCATTTTAATTAAAAACGAACCAACACGCATATTTCACCGGAATATTGTTAGTTTTTTTTAATATCAAGTCCGACAGCTACGCTAGCAGTCGAGATTAGTTCGCTTGCCAAAAAAGCTTTTAATTTATCATGAAATGAAAATCAATTTTGAAAGTGTCGAAACAATCCGACCGTCCTGAATTTCGTCGTTACTACGGCAAAATGAGCTACAGTTCGTATAAAATTTGTGTGACTGTGACTCATTTTAAATATAAAACAGGACACTATTAACTACAGAATTAGTCACAGTCACGTGTATTTTATAATGACAGTGGCTCATTTTGCTGTAATAACTACGATTTTTTCAATTTCTTTTGTTTTAGGATAACTGACTTGATTTCGGCCACCGGCAGTGATTTTTGTGGTGCACAAAGTTATTAAATGATTTGCGTATAACTGTTGTTGAACTATACCTGGCTGACCGCGAAAATTAGAATGCAGACATGAGCGGAACAATTAAAATTGTGCGGTTATGACGTTCTTAAAAAAAATAAATAAGAACGCAGAATTTTTTATAATTCCACCTTTTCATAAAATATATAAAAATTAAACAACTTTAGCCCTTAGAAAATTTGCTTTTGGGTTCCAAATTAAGTAATTTGATAAATAATTATTAAAATACATGTTCATTATTTTGATCTTTATTACTAAACCGCTTAAGTGAAAATTTTTTAATGGTTTTGTTGTTAAAATGAATAGTTCAATACTGCATTAAATTATCCAGGTCAGAAGGATTTTATTTGTCTATAGACTAGTTCGGAATAAGGGTTTTTTAGTGTTAGGAAGAGGGTAGAATAACTACTAGCGCCAATCATATGTAGAGGGAAAATTGAGAAACAGCGAGCGACTAGCACATTTTACGGTTTAAAATATTTCAAATATTTATTGGTTTAAAATCTCGACCCCTTCTCTTCAAAATTCCTTAAATACTTTTTAAATATTGCAAAAGCAAAAACAGTTTTTGGGGATTTTTAGTTTTTTGCCGCTTCGTAGGTACGGCGCTGCTGGCGCGCTTGGTTCCCAGTTTTTTAATGTTTCAATTACAGAAAATGCTTAATTTAAAAGTTCGGAATAGACTTTTTAAAATTAATTTTTAAGTTTTAAAAAGTTTTACAAGCAAAACATTAAAAAAAACTATGTAGGTTTAAAATTAGTTTAAAAGTACAAATTTCATCTTTATTTTTACTAATTCGAAATCACTGTTCAGGATAATACTATTTTATTGGTGATTTTAAACTATTGTGACGTTTAATTAAAAAACAAAAATTCATTTAGCACAAACTGATATATTACAGCACTTCAACGTAGTGAAACATATCATTGTGTAGCAATTTTTATGAAGTATAGGTTTAAACTTAAGAAACTAAAAAGCTAAGATTTTTTCAAATTTTATTTTTTTCTTTTTGTACCCTCTCTCGTACAGTAAAAGACGCTTATTCCGAACTAGTCTATAGATAGATCGTCATTACGCAGCGTCGGTACTCTGACACAATGAGTTATATTCGTCGTAAAATACTCGTAACTGTGACTCTTTTTATATCTTAACACTCAAAAAATGTAAACAAAATGAGTCAGAGTCACGTTGATTTTATACTGATTGTGGTTCTTTGTGTCAGAGTAACGACGCGCAGTTCATTTCATAAATTTTTGCATTGCAAAAATAACAGCCGGTGGCCCAAATAAGGCGGGCCGAATTTATATCAGTTGCCCTACTAGTAATCTTATGGTTTCAAACGAGCCGAACCAGCTAAGAAATTCGTTTGTAGCATAAAGCAGCATTTGGAAACCACTGAATGTAACCGAAATTCTTTATTATTAGGGTAGTGCATTTAATTTCGGCACTTTTCCAAATTGGGCATTTTTGATTTTGGACTATATCTTTGGTAATCCTGGACGGAATACGACGTTTGATAGCTCAAATGAGAGCTAATTATATGTAGATTACTGTCGTGAGCTTTTTATTTGTTATGTTATGATTTTTTCACGTGAAATTGTGTGATTTATAAAAAATAAAATTATTACTCGTTTTTAGAAAATTTCATGATTACGCAATAAATTGGTTTAAAAATTAAACTGTCCTGGTAAAATTTAGTCTATTTTCCGAATTTTTAGTCCCCGTGGTTCTACGTTGCGTCTGGGGTGAGCAATCGTTATAAAATAAAATAGTGTAATTTCGGCACACATATTGCTGTAGGTAAAAACGGGTTGAATAAAGTGGTCGGGTGTTAAATTGTAGTTGTAAATAGTTAAAAAACAACGTTGAAATGTGTAGGTGTAGGGATCATAGCACTGCACTTAAACTCGATTAAGGGGGTCCTTTTAAAAAGTTCCGATATTAACTGCACTTTTTTCCCAAAATTTGCTCATTTTGATACCATTTGGCATTTTAGCTGTAACTTTTTGCCAGTTACACGTTAAACAACAAGTAGAAACTTAAATTAAAGAAAACTGTCTGGAGATAATGATAGGCTTTTAAATTTTTGAAAGTGATGATTTTTTGACTGAGAAACAATCGATTGTTTGTAAAGTGCCGAAATTAAATGCATATTTTTAATTTCGGCAATTTTCCGTTTTTTTAAAAACGGATTTAATTAAATAAAAAAAATGTTCGTACAATGAAACTTTTATGACGCAACGCAGTATCGTGAAAGCTTCAAAATGAGCTATCAAACATGAAAATCGGGCCATACAGTGAAAAGTTACATCAGAAAAACGAAAAAGTGCCGAAATTAAATGCACTACCCTATCTTATATTAGTGGTGATTTACAAATTGTGATTTTTTTCTCAAATTGGGCTCAACTCAAAGCCTAAAATTCCTTGATTTTCAAAATAAGATCCAAAATTTTTTTGGTTTTTTACCACAAATTATCAATACCGTTAAAAACTCAGCGTTTGTAAAAAAAAATTCGATTTTCAAAAAAAATTGCGTGAAAATCCTAAAATAAGATAGCACTCCAAAATTTAATTAGGTGTTATCAACAGACACACTTCAGTCGAGGCGAATTTTTTCACTTGGTTCTGATTGGCTAAATATTAAAAAAGATTTTTGCCACAGGTTTTTTTAGCTTTTAATACCGAGTATAAAGATGATTTTAAATGGCTGTATCATCCTAACCGAATTAAGCAAAGTTTCCCACTCCTAGATAGAATGTGTTCAAAATGGATAATTTTAACTCTATTTTCTCAAAAATTAAAACATTGGCAATAATGTAAAACTATTTTCAGTTTAAATTTTATCTTCTGTTATTATTTTGGCAATGGCTCAAGTTTGTGTACTTTTTATAACGACTAATTTGTCAAGGGTAAGAACTCTTCTGTTTTAGAAATAATATAAATACATAAAACGAGAATCAACATATCTTAAAGGTTACTGAAATTGATTGAATTTAGTGTGATTAATGACAGACCAAATGTAAGTGGGTTGTTTCTTTGCGTGTAATACATACATGTATATTGCAATCCCACATGACAATATGTTCAATTTATTTAACACCTAACAAAGCATTTAAAACTAAATTTTAGGTGTTAATTTAATTTTTTAAATTTTGTGGATTTAAATTAGTTCATACAAGTAAAATTGTTGTTTTGATTAGTTATTACATGCCCTTCTTTATTTTATCTCACTGAACAAATAAACCACCAACCTCTGGTAAAATCGTTGTTACTACGGAAAAAATGAGCCACAGCAGTTCTTATAAAATATGTGTGCCTGTGGCTCATTTTAAATTTAAAACAGGACCCTATTAACTACAGAATGAGTCACATTCACGTGCATTTTATAATGACTGTGGCTCATTTTGCCGTAGTAATGACAAAATAAAGTGGACGAGTGTTACAGTTTATATTTTAAAAGTGTGATGGACAGGTGTCACGATATATGTTTCTAAAACACATCGCAAACACCAATCCCTTACGATTAATACCGTGTCGATTGTGAAACTTTCTCACGATAAGTTTGTGATGCAAATTTAGAAGAACAATCATTTTTGGTACATATTTAAAAAATAAAAAAACATTTCGCCTCCTGAGGCAAAAAAAAAACATCGCTCCGCTACACAATTCAGGTGCGGCGCTTCGCGCCGCAACCCTTACCGAGCTTAGTATCCACCTTCTTCTCAAAATCTTATATCGTCTTTACTACGGCAAAATGAGCCACTGTCATTATAAAATACATGTAAGTGTGAATCATTGTGTTGTTAGTATGGTTCTGTTTTAAATTTAAAATAAGTCACAGGCACATATATTTTATACAAACTGTGGCTCATTTTGCCGTAGTAACGACGATACGCAGCTACGCGCCTAGTGTAAGTGTGTTACCGAAACTGTATTTATATATATAATATACACTTTCATGTTGATTTCAAACACATGTACAGATTAAGCATCAAAGCCCTTCAAAAAGTGCCCTAATGTTAAGTTTTGTGAAGTGACAAATACAACGTTTATGTCACGCATTCTGCAATCATAAAATTGATTAATAAATATTGCTCAAATTTTCTGTAGATATTTTTAAAACCTTTTTCAATTATAATGCCAAGCGCCTCTTTTATTTTAGTAATAATTTTACCTTATATATAAATACATCGTAGTTAAACCGCTCATCTTTCATTTAACATGTAAGTATAGCCGGAATTTAGCGCAGTAATTATTAAAAAACCGCACATCACCGTTTAATTTCAGTAAATATCGTGCTGGGTGCCGGATATACTTATTATATGATGAGCGGTTTAACTACGAGGCGTCAATAAGAATATGAGATAATTACATTTCTTCAGTCGGGTAAAATCAAATAAAAAATCTAAATATACTTTACTTTTAAAAAGTGAAATGTTGGCTAAAATAAAATCTTGTTTTTTTAAATTATTTCAAAGTTATTAAAGCTAAAGTCTTCCAGGCTGAAATTAAAGGCGTAACCATTCTCCGCCAGGAAGAAATAAACAATAAACTTGTGAGCGGGAAAAATTAAAAAAAAGTTTTCAGCGGTTATGTAACCAATTAATATTTAGTTGCGTCATGTGTTTTTCTGCACGTGATATTTTCTTAAAAAACGAGTGGTTACTTTACCACTCATCTATTTTCACCCTGATAGAATTTATCTTTAGTATATAGTTTTAAAAAAGTAATCTAAAATCAGTATACTTCACATTTTTTTCTGACAGAAAACCCGACGCAATTTTCGCTAAACAAGCAATCCAGTTTGTTCAATTAAGTTGAAGAGGTTGAATTCGTATGAGAAACTGTCCAGCGTTGTAAAAGTAAAAGTAATTTAAAAAATTATTTAAGTAAAGTAAGAGTAAAAGTAATTTGTAAGTAAAAGTAATGGTCAAAATTTTATTTAAGTAAAGTAAAAGTAAGAGTAAAAGTATAATAAAACTAATTTTGAAATAAAAAAAAACACCGGTTTTGGAGCTGCAGAACTCCATTCTAAAGTTTTTTTGCTAATTTTATGTATAAATTATCATTTTAATAAGTTTGTTGATCAAAATAAATGGTTTTAGCGTGTTAGCGGCATAAAAAATTGTCTTCTGCTCTTTACTTTACAACAAGTCCATAAGGAATTTACCCATTGAAATTACTTAAATTTTACTTAAATTAATTTAAGTATTTGCAGTGGAAAATCCGAGTAAAAGTAAAAGCATTTGAAATTTCAAAATTCGAGTGAGAGTAAAAGTAAAAGTAATTGAAATTTCAAAAGTCGAGTAAAAGTAAAAGTAATCCAAAATCCGTTACTTTTATTACTTTAACTGAAAATAAAAGTAACTTTTTACAACACTACTAGCAATAGATAATTTTTCTTCTGGTTTCTTGTGCCGTTTTTTGTTGTTTATTCCTAAATTTTGGCGAATTTAAGTTAAATTATTCATTTATTTTACAGCGAATTTTTATTTCGCGGTGGGTCTCCGGGCTTAAAATTTTGTTATGTTACTCCTTAAAAATTTTTTGTAGAAAGCGGAAATCTAGCTAGGAATCTTAGTAAAAGTATACTGAAATGGCTTTCCAGACTGTGCAATAGAACTAATAAACTATTGTATATATGTCGATCTACTTAGGCTATAAAAAGTCCATATTTAGTGATGGATAATTTTTTGCTGGTTTCATTTTAGCAGTCGAGATTCATATGGGCGACAAAACAGCGATGGCTACATCCGCGCCACCAGCGGACAACGGGGAAAACAGCGGTAACGATAACCAGCAAGCTTTAATAGCTGGAATCGTTTGCGCAACACTGCTCATTCTTACACTTATCGGGGTTGCTGTATTTTGGGTGGTTTGTTGGCGTCATCAGAAAGAACGGCTCACCAAGAAAATAGCTCTTCAAGTTCTTTATCAAAATACAGTGCGATACCATCAGCAGTTACAGCAGGTACGTATACGTGTGTTGCAATATCTTTTCTCTATTCACTTGATTGAATTAAAGGCGCAGTATACTAATTCGTGGTGTATTTTATTTTACTTTTAATTAATATTAATCGATGTATCAGGTCACACTGAGAAAAAAATTGTATTACAGCAAAAATTAATTCACTTCGGTTAAAGAGTTATTAACAAGAATACCGCTTGGTTATTTCCAATGTTGTTTTTATACACCGTTTTTAAAAAGAAAACAGTTCTACTGAACAGTATCTACTTAACAAAACTTAATATATTTCATGCAAGGGTATCAAAAATCTCAAATTTTAAATTTGGTTCGATTCTGCAAAATATTAAATGAATAATGCCATTTTAAAAACATCATATTAAAAAAAAATGATGTTTGGTATTTGGTGGTTTATGGTGTGTTTCAGAATATTTTTATAGTTACAAAATGTATAATTTAAAGAAGTGAAATGCCTTCTTTATACGTAGTTCGTTTGTTTTTCAAAAGTAAAACATAAATATATCTGACTGATACTACCAGAATAACAGCAAACAAAAAAAAACGCACCAATTAACACACCAATTGTAAAAACAAATTATTTTTTTTAAAATGGGAGTTACTCACTTAATATTTTTTTGAATTGACCAAATTTAAAACTCAAGCTTTTTTGGTACCTTAGCATGATTCCTATTAAGTTTTATTAATATCCGCTCAGTAGAAATGTTTTGTTTTAAAAAATGGTGTATAAAAAAATAACATTGGAAATAACACAGCGGTATAAAAATAATAAACTTTTTATTGTCAGTAAATTAAATAAACTACAGACAAAAGGAAAGTAAAGGTAGTAAAATATATACCAATATACAAAAAAATACACACTCTTGTTAATAACTCGTTAACCTTTTGGAATTAATTTTTGGTATAATAAAATTTTTTTTCCAGTGTGACCTACATAATAAATCGATTGGTATTTATTAAATAGCAATAAAAAATTTACCATGAATTAGTATACTGCACCTTTAAGTCAAATTTAGCTGTCTTTAACTTTTTATTGGGCTATAAAATGAATATTTTTTGGAACTGTAACGTTTTACTTTTACAACGCTGGACAGTTTCTCATACGAATTCAACCTCTTCAACTTAATTGAACAAACTGGATTGCTTGTTCAGCAAAAATTGCGTCGGGTTTTATGTGAATTATACTGATTTTAGATTGCTGTTTTTAAAACTATATACTAATAACTTTAAAATAATTTAAAAAAACAAGATTTTATTTTAGCTAACATTACATTTTTTAAAAGTAAAGTATATTTAGATTTTTTATTTGATTTTACCCGACTGAAGAAATGTAATTATCTCATATTCTTATATATAAGGTAAAATTATTACTAAAATAAAAGAGGCGCTTGGCATTATAATTGAAAAATTTTTTAAAAATATCTACAGAAAATTTGAGCAATATTTATTAATCAATTTTATGATTGCAGAATGCGTGACATAATCGTTGTATTTTTCACTTCACAAAGCTTAACATTAGGGCACTTTTTGAAGGGCTTTGATGCTTAATCTGTACATGTGTTTGAAATCAACATGAAAGTGTATATTATATATATAAATAGAGTTTCGGTAACACACTTACACTAGGCGCGTAGCTGCGTATCGTCGTTACTACGGCAAAATGAGCCACAGTTTGTATAAAATATGTGTGCCTGTGACTTATTTAAAATTTAAAACAGGAGCCTATTAACTACAGAATGAGTCACAGTCACGTGTATTTTATAATGACAGTGGCTCATTTTGCCGTAGTAACGACGATATAAAATTTTGAGAAGAAGGTGGATACTAAGCTCGGCAAGGGTTGCGGCGCGAAGCGCCGCAACTGAATTGTGTAGCGGAGCGATGTTTTTTTTTTGCCTCAGGAGGCGAAATGTTTTTTTTATTTTTTTAAATATGTACCAAAAATGATTGTTCTTCTAAATTTGCATCACAAACTTATCGTGAGAAAGTTTCACAATCGACACGGTATTAATCGTAAGGGATTGGTGTTTGCGATGTGTTTTAGAAACATATATCGTGACACCTGTCCATCACACTTTTAAAATATAAACTGTAACACTCGTCCACTTTATTTCGTCATTACTACGGCAAAATGAGGCACAGTCATTATAAAATACACGTGAATGTGACTCATTCTGTAGTTAATAGGGTCCTGTTTTAAATTTAAAATGAGCCACAGGCACACATATTTTATAAGAACTGCTGTGGCTCATTTTGCCGTAGTAACAACGATTTTACCAGAGGTTGGTGGTTTATTTGTTCAGTGAGATAAAATAAAGAAGGGCATGTAATAACTAATCAAAACAACAATTTTACTTGTATGAACTAATTTAAATCCACAAAATTTAAAAAATTAAATTAACACCTAAAATTTAGTTTTAAATGCTTTGTTAGGTGTTAAATAAATTGAACATATTGTCATGTGGGATTGCAATATACATGTATGTATTACACGCAAAGAAACAACCCACTTACATTTGGTCTGTCATTAATCACACTAAATTCAATCAATTTCAGTAACCTTTAAGATATGTTGATTCTCGTTTTATGTATTTATATTATTTCTAAAACAGAAGAGTTCTTACCCTTGACAAATTAGTCGTTATAAAAAGTACACAAACTTAAGCCATTGCCAAAATAATAACAGAAGATAAAATTTAAACTGAAAATTGTTTTACATTATTGCCAATGTTTTAATTTTTGAGAAAATAGAGTTAAAATTATCCATTTTGAACACATTCTATCTAGGAGTGGGAAACTTTGCTTAATTCGGTTAGGATGATACAGCTATTTAAAATCAGCTTTATACCCGGTATTAAAAGCTAAAAAACCTGTGGCAAAAATCTTTTTTAATATTTAGCCAATCAGAACCAAGTGAAAAAATTCGCCTCGACTGAAGTGTGTCTGTTGATAACACCTAATTAAATTTTGGAGTGCTCTTCTTATTTTACGATTTTCACGCAATTTTTTTTACAAACGCTGAGTTTTTAACGGTATTGATCATTTGTGGTAAAAAACCAACAAAATTTTGGATCTTATTTTAAAAATCAACGAATTTTAGGCTTTGAGTTGAACCAAATTTTAGCCAAATGTCACAATTTGTAAATCACCACTAATATAAGATAATAATAAAGAATTTCGGTTATATTCAGTATGGTTTCAAAATGCTGCTTCATGCTACAAACGAATTTCTTAACTGGTTTTCCTCGTTCGAAACCATAAGATCACTAAAGGTAAACCCAACGTGGCTGCAACAGTTGTTCATTGGATTAAAAAATTCCCCCATTAAGTAACCACTCAAATCACGAGACTCTGACGTCACTTTATCAAACAAATACTCTATATTAAATCGAATCTTTATTGGCTGAAAAAGTGACGTCAGATTCTCGTGATTTGAATGGTTACTTAATGGGGGACATTTTTTAATCTAAAGAACAACTGTTGCAGCCACGTTGGGTTTACCTTTAGTAGGGCAACTGATATAAATTCGGCCCGCCTTATTTGGGCCACCGGCTGTTATTTTTACAATACAAAAATTTATGAAATGAACAGCGTAATGACGATCTATCTATAAACAAATAAAATCCCTCTGACTTAGATAATTTATTGCAGTATTGAATCGACTTTTAATTTTAACAACAAAACCATTAAAAAAATTTCACTTAAGCGGTTTAATAATAAAGATCAAAATAATGAACTTATATTTTAATAATTATTTATCAAATTACTTAATTTGGAACCCAAATGCAATTTTTCTAAGGGCTAAATTTGGTTAATTTTTATATATTTTATGAAAAGGTGGAATTATAAAAAAATCCGCGTTCTTATTTGTTTTTTTAAGAACGTCATAACCGCACAATTTTAATTGTTCCGCTCATGTCTGCATTCTAATTTTTGTTGTCAGCCAGGTATAGTTCAACCACAGTTATACGAAAATCATTTAATAACTTTGTGCACCACAAAATAACTGCCGGTGGCCGAAATAAAGTCAGTTATCATAAAACAAAAGAAATTTTAAAAATCGTAGTTATTACAACAAAATGAGCCACTGTCATTATAAAATACACGTGACTGTGACTAATTCTGTAGTTAATAGGGTCCTGTTTTATATTTAAAAAGAGTCACAGTCACATATATTTTTATACAAACTGTGGCTCATTTTGCCGTAGTAACGACGAAATTCAGGACAGTCTGATTGTTTCGACACTTTCATTTCATGATAAATTAAAAGCTTTTTTGGCAAGCGAACTAATCTCGACTGCTAGCGTAGCTGTCGGACTTGATATTAAAAAAAATTAACAATGTTCCGGTGAAATATGCGTGTTGGTTCGTTTTTAATTAAAATGACTGGCAGTCTGACACAATAAAAAAGCTCATTCGCACGTATTACGTTTGCTCAGAAATTCCCGCCAATATCTTTTGAAATAGATGTAATTTTTGAGTTATATTTTTTTTCACAAACCAAAATATTTGGTACTTGAGAAAACTTTTTTAGATACATGTATAATAAAAACAAAAAATAGTTTAAAAAACGTAGAATAAAATGTAGCTGACTTCATTAATCAATAAAACTCGTTTCTGCTATTTCAAACTTCTGTGTTTTTTTTATATTTTTAAAATGTTTCAATTTATTAATTTGTATGAATTAATGTTCCGACTATTTACCATTTAAAAATTTATTTAAAGCTGTAATTATAAAAGTTATATTCAATGTTCTTATCAAAGCTTACCTTTGATTTATAGTTCGCTAACGGCACGTTCGATTGATATGGTTTTTCACTTAAAATTTTAAACACTAAAAAAATCGTTGTTTATATTACGTCTTCACAACAGCCCACACGCTAAAATATCTCCTAATTAAAAAAACAACCTTTTTAATGGCAAGAATGAGAAACGCTTTTGATTTCCTGATCATATGAGCAAAATTAAATTTTCATGACGTTTTGAATACTTGCATTTTCTTATGATTTAAGAAAAATATGTTCGTATGTCCTGTTTTCACTTCCAAAATATGATGTGTTTTTTTTTATTTCCTATATGGTCAAACCAACATATGTACACCAATCGCATGCTGCTTTTGGTTTTTGTCGATTATCATTAGGAAATAAATAAAGTGTTTGTCGAAGTAGTTAAGTTAAAGAATCCGATCTATTCCTTTTTGGTACAAATGCTTTGTCGATCATAAAGATGTCCATGTTAAAATTTTGTGACTGACGAGGAGAGGAAAGACAGACAAATTCGTTTTTATATTTATAAATACTAGTGATATTTCTACCCTGCTATTCCATCTTCTGAAACTCCGGCCATTTAAGCAAAGAGAGCTCCGGAGCTTTTTAAATGAGCGATTTTAAGCTTAATTAAGTCTGAAATATGTTTTGAATTATTCTACCCGCATTTTGGATACTATATTATTGTTGTAATTTTTTTCGAAAGAAGCTTAATTTACAAAAAAAAATTTAAAAATATTTGGTATAATTAATTTTTTATTACTCTTAAAATTAGCTCAAAAATAGAGCGGAGCTTTGGAACTTCGGACTTCCGAGAGTTGCTCTTGAACTTTAAAAAATCAAGTTCAGTGAGCTCAGGGGAACATCACAAATAAATACTGTAAGTATCTATTTACATAAGTATTTATATTCCAAAATTATAAACCAAGTTTTTTTAAAAGTTTTGTATTATTAAGGGAACAGTTTACTGTTCGTACAAATGAGAAACTGGTTTTAAAAAATATATGATCAACTAAATTTTATCTACAGAGCGCATTTTCTATTCAACATTTAAACTTTCCCATGAAGTTGTTTTCCTTGAATAGATGTCACGTCGAATATGGGATAGTCAGATAAAACTACGTTGGTTAAGCATCTTGTTTCTGGTTTTATGTTAAAATTTTTTACTCGTTTTTTTAACTGCATTTTTTCACGCATCTTTTTAAATATTTTACGGATCTGTCTGGCCACAAAATAAAAACTTGTCGTCAATTGTAAGAATTTTACTCATTTTTTTAGTTTCCAATATTTCAAATTCTACAAATCACAAATACACCGGTTTCAAAAATTTGGACGATAATAAGTATATATTAAAAACTATTGCAAATTTTTTCGCTAAACCGAAAAAATTAAAAACAAAAAATTTAAGCTAAACAAAAAAGTTTCTATAATGCCTATTTGATTTTGTTTCGTTATTGCTGTCAATTTTTAAGAATTTCTGAAAACTGGGTAATTCTTAAAATTGTCTTTTAATTTTGACAATATTTTAATGAAGAAATACTCAAGTGACAATTTTTTTGCGATGTACTGTAGGTGTTGAAAAATTGTAAAATGTTCTGAAAATCTAAAAATAATAATTTGACGCAATATGATAACCAATGCTATGATTTATTAACCCCTTAAAGACACCGTGGTTTTTTTGAAACTTTTTCAGTTTTTTTACTTTATATCCTATATTATCTGCTATAAATTTGCTACCTCCTTTTTGCCATAGAGGCAGTATTTTTTTATAATTGTTTCTTTTTATCTGTGTCACAAGCAGATTTTGCTACATTATACCTTCCTCTCTGAACAATATACTTTGACAATGGAGGCAGCAACCATGCTACTTTGAAATCAATTTTTCCTGCGTTGTTCCTCCTAGTACGTGCCCCTAAAGCAAAAATTTGTTCCACTCTTCTGTGATTAGAACCTACCATAGGCTGTTTTTGAAGCCATTCTTACCAGGTTAATTATCAAAGTAAACTTTTATAGATAATTAAAAACAAGGAAGGGTATTAAATTTAATTTGTTAGTCAACGTTTTTATTCGCCAAATAAATGCTTTTAGTAGCTGCTATGAAAAATTAATAATATAAACTATTCGTAGACGTAAAGAGTTTGTTTTTAGAATTTTCAATTTAAAATATATATAAAAAGGTATACTTGACTATTATTCAAAAATAATAATTCATAACTATTGGCATACCCTGTCGTGATGTCTTCGCACAATTTTAGAAATTATTTTTCCGTAAAAAACTGAAGAATTGCTTTTAAACGTGGAGGTTTTATTTCTCTGAGTTTAAGAACATCCTGAATGTGAGTTTAAAAACATTCTACAAAAATTCTGAACATCTTTTAAAAACACTTGAACTTTGAAAAAATCCTGAATGTTTTTATCATTTAATTTCTTATTTTTATGTGTTAAATAGGCAAATATTTGATAATAAAACTTATGTTTATATGTTTTAACAATTTTTTTGTGTAAATGATTCTGTTTCATTGAGTCCCCATTATTTGCAGAAAAGTAATTTTTAAAAATAACAAGTTCACACTAAAAGTAAGTTTTTATAAATTGTTCAGAAAAAAGAAAAATAAATTTTTCCGTTCAGTGTTGTTATAGTACGATTTTTATTTTTTTAGTATCAGCAAAATGAATGATATTTTAAGTTAGAAGACGAGTATTTCTTGTCAGATTTTTGAATCCATTGTCAGTGATGCCATTTTGCATTATTTAAGGTCCCATAATTTGATTATTAAGCATCAGTTTGGTTTCCTGTCTCGCAGAATACTGGTCTACAACTGCTTTCAACACTAAACGATTGGACTATAGCGCTTATAGATGGTAAACATACTGATGCTGTGTATATCGACTATAAAAAAAGCCTTCGACAGTGTGTCCCACGCAAAACTTTTATACAAACTTGAAAATTATGTTATTAGATATGAATTGCTAACATGGATTTCTGAATTCTTATGTAATCGTTTACAATGTGTTGTTATTGAAAATTCACAGTCTAAGTATGAACGGGTCACAAACGGGGAACCCCCAGGGAAGCTCTCTTGCTCCTTTGCTTTTCTTATGTTTATCAACGATTTTCCTGATTCCATTGGGACTGAAACTTCCATATTTTTGCTGACGATACAAAATTTTATTGCGCTTTTAAAAACGTTGAAAATAAAAACAATTTTGAACTCGCGCTTAAACAATTTTGTAAGTGGTCAAGTGACTGGCAACTAACAGTTGCTTTTGAGAAATGCCAAGTCCTATATTTAGGAACCAAAAATACGGAGTTTAATTACAATTTAGAGAATACCCAACTTGACCATGTGCATTCTGTTAAAGATTTAGGGATTCGTATTTCCAAAAGTCTTAAATTTAGCGAGCACTGCTCTGAAACAGCCGCTGAAGCCTTATCTCGTGTGGCAATCCTTTTTAGAGTTTTTAAAAGTAAAAATATGTCTGTTCTACTTAAGGGTTATTTCAGCTTTGTGTGACCTTTAGTCGAATATGAAACGTCAGTTTGGGCTCCCCACCTAATAAAAGACATAAAACTTTTTGAAAAAGTTCAACGTACATTTACAAGCCGTCTTTTTTATCGATGCGGTTTGTCCAAAACTTCTTACACTGAACGTCTAAACAAGCTGAATTTGGAAAGCCTCGAACTAAGACGACTCAACTTTGACTTAATTAACACATACAAAATATCACACAACTTGGTCGATATTAATTCTCAAGAATTTTTTACGCTATCAGCTTACTCAAAAACTAGAAACAACGGCGAAAAATTGTTGATTAATGAGAATCCTAAAATCGACACACGCAAATATTTTTTTAGTTTAAGAGTCATTCAACCTCCTTGGAACAATTCGCCTTTAGAAGTTGTGATGGCTAAGTCTCTATATCCCTTTCGTTTAAAACTGAATAACTGTAATATAAATAAATTTTGTGTCGTGTACTAAATGTTATTTACTGGTTTTTTTGTGAATACTATTACCATTTTTTTCGCTTTATTTTGTGAATTTTGGATGTTTCGTTTTTTAATGTTTTCATTGCGCACGTAAGTGTATAATCATATTTTTTCATGTATAATTTACCGCTACAGCAATAAACATATTAATATTAAGTATTCCGATAAATCAAAAAAATTATTTTCTTAACCCAAATTTTTGTCTCTTATTTTTTGCTGTCCTTATAATAAGTGTGAATTAAACTACTATATTGGGGTTTTTTTTTTTTGCTATGTTTTTAATAATTTGGGTTTTTTTATAATGTTTTTTGGAGTTATTATCTTTTATACGAGTTCAATTTTGCAACCTAGTAAAATATTTTTTGCATCTTCTTGGGTTTTCGTTTCGCTTTACATTAGACGTGTTTTGCAGTTCTTTATTAGTTTGTATTCGTTTTCGTCTATCAGTTTATTATTGTACTTGTAACTAATCGTTTCTATTCTTCTGCTTTCGATGTCGTTCCAAAGTTAGCTCAAAGATTTGGTTTAGGATTTTAGCGGGCATAGACGGCGCCGCTGTGCTTGGTTGTTCATAGCATATATCTTTTTTGTATCGGAGACTTAGGTGTCTGTTCGACAAGGCTTCAATCTTTATAGCTTTATTTATAGATTTTAGGATTTTTTGTTTTAACGAATAGAGAGTGCGCATGGCTTTTTTAGCCTTCTAATGCGAATGGCTTTAGATCATTACATGGTTACCCATCTTTGGTTGTGACTTTTTCTATTTGATTGTTTCCCACTTTTTTGATTGTTATGCCACTCATACGCGCATTTGCTAGCATACTAGTTGCCTAGCAGACCTCATAGAATTTGTCAGCTGTTGACTTGATGGTTCTACTGATTTTTTCAATCCAGACCATATTTTTTTAGATTGCTCTAGTGTATTTTTAGTGTGTGTTTTTATTATCTTTTTGTATTGTTTGACTAGGGTCCGATACCGCTTGGTACTCGATTTCTTGAATATAGTCTGCTCTCTTAGCTTTTTGACGTCTACCCCTTCGAATCCCCGGTTTTGTCTATTTTTGTTTTTGTTTTTGGGTTTTGTAGCTTTTGATAATCTATATATACAGCGTCTACTACTTTCTTATGGGTTATAGTTAAATTTAAAAATAAAAAAGCTTTATCCCTAACATTTTATAAAAATAGATATTACATATAATTTCATAGATCTTTGTTATCTTTTATTTTTAACAGGGTTTCTTTATGTAACGTGTGTGAGAACAAGATTTATCCCTATAATAAATAAAAATTATTTAAAATAATACGTTAAAATTTATGTTTATGGAAATTAAATTACTAATAAACATGGAACTTTTCGTGTTTTTAAAGTCTTGTTAACTGAGCGATAGAAATAATAAAGTAAAGTTGTAATTAAAAAATAACAGGTTTTCAGGAGACCCCCTGTTGTTAAAATGAATATGATAAAATCGAACGGCTGTCGAAATGTTTAACAAAAAATGCACTAACTTTCGTTGATATTTATTTCGCACATGAATTGTATAGAGCAACTTCTTTTAACGAATCTTCGCTCAGGAAAAAATCGATATATAATTCCATGTTAATTATAGTGCTGAGTCTCGAAACGAAAACTCAAAAAACCCCACAGAAAAAAAATTTTAGATTTGACGCACGTTTTTTAAGCGCGCACCTGCATAAATACACTTTTAAAAAAACCCACAGGAAGTTTGTTCATTCAAAAAATAAGAATTGCTGCAAAAACTTTGCAATTAGTCTTTGGTTTTCTAAAAAAGTCATAATTTTTCCAATATATAGATGCAATTACAAAAGCCAAACAATCGTGCCAATTCTATTTTAACGAAAAACACAATGTTGGCTTCAGTATAATATATTTTGTGCATTTTTAGTAATTTTGATTATCAAAGTAAAACAAGATTTGTATTATAACGAGAAACACAATGTTAGTTTCAGCATATTATATTTTTATTGACTTTATTTAAGTTTTATAATTTTATTGATTATCAAGTAAAAATACAAGAAAATAAAAAAATCTGCAGAACATCGATGTATTGCTTATTAGGCAAATAAAATCTAGCTGACCGCGATATTTGGAGTATTGAATCGACTATTTAACAACAAAAACATTTTAAATTTTTTACTAAAGCGGATTATTAACAAAGATTAAAAACTGTATTTTAATAATTATTTATCAAATTACTTAATTTGTAACCTAAATGCAAAATTTTTAAGCGCTAAAGTTGGTTATTTTATATATATTTTGTGAAACAGTGGAATTTAAAAAAATTCTGCGTTCTTATTTGTTTAAAAAAAACACGTCATTACCGCACAATTTTAATTGGTTCCCTTATGTCTGCATTCTAATTTTCAGCGTCAGCGATGTATAATTCAACCATAAAGAACAAACAAAAGAATATTTCGGGTGTTAAAATTATTCCAATATTACATAAGTTTGTTTTTAAGAGTCAAAAATTAATTGCAAAAGATTTTTGAGGTGTGTTATTTTTAATAAAATCCTTTTTTTGGATTTTTTTAATTTAATTTTTAGATAACAGTTTCAAAACCGCGACCTAATTTTTAGAAGTTTTAGATTTTTTTTTTGAGACTAACGATTAGATTAACATAATCTTTTGGATCTTTGTGTGGGCAGAGTTATTTGTTCTCTCCTTCAGCAAATAATTCTTAAATAAACTATATAAACTCATTTTTTGTACAAAAATGATATACACTGAAAAAAATAAAACGAGCATCACTAGCGAACAAGAAGGTAAATTAAAACAAAACTTAAACCTCAATCAATCTACGAACTAATAAAACTATAATTTAAATGAATCATCCCGTTAATAAGAAATAAAAGTCAAACTTTTTTAATGTTCATCGTTTTTGTAAAAATCACAAAAATTTGTTATTTATTTCAAGAAATTTCTTTTTTTTAAGATAAATAAGTGTCTCACAATTTACAATAACAAGAAAAAATATACACACATTACGATAACTTGAGTTTTGCATATTTTTTTCTTGTCTGCTTGTTTCCAAATGTTCTATTTTTAGTACTGTTTAATCAAATTGAAAAATGTTACTAGTCTACCACAAATAGTAATAAAACCTTTGATTCCAGTTTTCTACGTTGATTTAACCTTGAAAATAAATTCTCAACCTATGTACGTTGGTTATGAGGTTTTACCGTTGTTGAATCGAATTACATTTCTGTAGTAATACTGTCATTGAAATGATCAAGTTAAACTTTTGCAGATTATTTTTTGAAGTATGATTCCATAAATTTTGGTGCAAATCTCAATTTCTCATTTTTTACACCGAAATGGTGTTGTTGTGCTTGTGTTCTCAAGCTAAGGGTTTGGGAAACTGTCAAAAAAGGACTTTGAGAGCGAAGAAAAAATGATAACTTAAACTCAAATTAAATAATTTGCGATTAGGTTCAGGCTTAAGCTTAGTCAAGGTTTAAACAATTTTAAACTTTCGGCCCGAAGTTCCTCACTTAAACTTCCTAAATTACATTAAATTTCGCCACTTTTGTTTAGTGAATTACAAAAACACTTTTTATGCAAAAAATACAATTTTTGTAATTATTGGAAGGTAATTAATAACTCAAATAATTCAAATATTTAAATGCAAAACTAAAATATTTTTAAGGTATTTTTGAATGGTGAGCATAAAGCTATATTCATTATAGTAAAATCTGTTATTTAAAAGTTGATTTAATTCTCCAAGTTAAGATTTTTTACAATAATTCCTTAAAATAATTATTTTTAGGGCAGCTGCATTAGTTTCGGGAAAGTAATTAGCATTATTAATTGATTACTCCGCAGGAAGCACAAAAATTTTACAGGAAGAAGATTTTTTTAAACTCGCCAAGGCATTTTAAAATCGAAATATTGACTTTTAGGTAGAAAGTAACTATTGTAAATTCCCACACTTTGATTCTAAAAGTGTATATACACTAGTGATGTTCCCCGGAGCTCCGAGCTACAGAGCTCCGGAGCGGAGCTCCGCTTTTAGGAGCTCCGGAGCAACCCCCGGAACTCCGGAGCTCCGCCCTATTTTTTACTAATTTCATAAATAATTAAAGACTGATGGCATATATTATTTTGTCAAAAATTTTTTTGCGAACTAAATTTTCCCAAAACCTATTTATAATAATAAAAAAGTCCTCAAAATCCAGCTAGAATGGTTTAAATGTATTTCAGGCTTAAATAAGCTTTAAATCGCTCATTTAAGGGGCGGAGCTCCGGAGCTCCCTCCGCTTCAAATGGACGGAGCTCCGGAGCATGATATTGAAGGGTAGGAACATCACTAATATACACATTGACATCAGTGATGTTACCCGGAGTTTCGTTTTTTGAAGCTCCGGAGCAGCCCGCGAAGCTCCGAATTCCGTCCTATTTTTGTACTAATTTCGTAATTAATTTTCATTAGCTAAGCATTGCCATAAATTATTTACTCAAATGTTTTTTGAATATAATTTTTTTTTCAAAGCGTATTTAAATGATAATAATCTTAGAAATGCAAATAGAAGATTTTAAACATATTTTAAGCTTAAATTAGCTTGATATCACTCATTTTAGGGGCGGAACTCCTAATTTTTTCGTTTTTAAATGACCGGAGCTTCGAGCTTTGGGATTGTATTAACATCGCTAATCCAAATTGCTACACTTTTTGTACCAATTGGTCGTTTTTTTAGTGCTGGTAGATATTGGACCAAATCAAAAATTTAATCCTAAACATACGCCCGGGGAAAAATCTCCCCTTTTTCCTGCTCTATTCTTAGAGCAATTTTCAAGGCTAGTTTATAATTGTTTAAAATGAAAAAATAAAATGAACACTATTATAAAAACAAAATGCTAATCTACTTATTTTTCTAAGGAAAAACAAAAAAATAAAGTTTAAATATTTCAAATTAATATTCTTTTTTGAGATTTTATGCAAAAAAATTTGATTATTAAATTTTTCGCCTCCTACAATGTAACAGCCTTAAGTTTAGCTTTAATTGGTTGTTATTATTCAAAAGCAATTTATAAACAAATTTTAACCACAAAATCTTTTATTGCTTTGTGTTTTTTTTCTATTTTACAGTACCTTGTTTTGTGTTTTTTCTATTTTACTGTTTTTTCTACTTTACTGTTTTTTTCTATTTTATAGAGTTTCAAAGCGTTTAAACACTTTTGTTTTAGGCGCGATATCTTAGTTAAAATCTGAAACATTAGGTGTTTTACGATGTTTTTGTCATTTAAGTTTTTGCTTTTTAATGAAATTTGTTTCGTCTATTACTTTACCCAACATATAAAAAATAATTAATTTACGTTAAAAACGATTGAACATTGCAAGTTGATGGTGTTTTTTTTATTTAAGCGAAATATGAAGAATGGGTGTTGAATTCAAGTTCTTCGCATTTTGTTTACTACGCGTTTTAATATTGAATACGCTGTAACGTCGCGACCGAGATAACTTTAACAAAACTCCATAAATATGTAATACGAAATCTTAAATTTTTGTCTTCCTTGTTGCAGGACAATTTCTTGTTTTTGTTATCCAAAATTACTACTGAAATTATTATTCCTAAATAAAAATGTGATCGTTTTCGATAATTTTTTCCATGTGGTCGTCTTTCCATAAGATTTTTCGAAAATCAAAACGATACAAGAAGACAAGGAAAAACAAGGTAATTGGAGGTAAAAATCGTTTATATTTTGAGTATTGTAAACTAAAAAAAAAACAAATTAGGGATTTATTAAAGACAAAATATAGGTAATTATTTTAAATTACATGATAGAGGATATACCACACGGCAAATATTGAGCGTTTAGCGGAGATGAAATCCTGTAGCGGCGACCAATCAGCGCAGAGCAATGCCCGGAGATGCTCCCACTGGATTACAAGTCGAAAAACATTTATCGTGTATTTTACAAAAAATAGGCGGAGATTTGTAAAATAAGAATTTACAAAGGTTTTTATGAAACAGGCCCCAGGTCGTTTGTTGTACTACTTATGGTACGTTACTTAAATCCATAAGTAGGGAACTGTAAAATTATGAGAAATTGAAGCGCAATGAGATTTTCTAGCTACGAATATAGAATCATTGACTCTTAGGAGGTAAAATAATCGAGATTTTTAGTGAATTAGATAGTATACTGTTAAAATTGGATTAAAAAATAAAAATTTTGTTTAACATATTTTGCATTCTTTGTTTATTTAGATACATAGTTATAAAAAAATGATACCCTGGTCAAAAAAGTAAATTAGATCATTCCCTAATTATTGAAATTAGGGTACTCAAATTGATACTTTTTGAGGAGTCATATTTCTCTACAAATACAACCAGCATATAAATATTTTTCATCTAGATTTTATTAATTTAGTTTAATTTTGATGATATACTTCTTCTTTAACGGTGTAAGAAGATTTATATGGTTGTTTAATAATAGTTTTGTACTACATTTATTATGATAAACAATTTTCTAATTTTGTACACAATTGGGTTAAGGTTTTAAAAATTCGCTAAAATGTGTTAGTTCTTATTGGATTTTTGATTTTGTATAAAAATACTACCGTTTTTCTCCTTTTTGTTTTAATAATGTTACACACAATTTTGGGGTTAATTTCACAAAAAGACTTTAGTACTGAGATAAAAAAAGATTTTACCCTGGCCAAGTAAAACATAATATCTTTACTAGATTAATAAAACGCACTTTTTAAAAATTATTGAGGCTTTTACTAAGCTGCAATATGTATTTATTTCCAGAACTACGTTATAAGTTTTAAATTTTTCCTTAGTTTTTAATTTTTTCTTAGTTTTAAATTTAAATACGTTTTAAATATTTCAAATATTTATTTTTTGAATACATATAAAACTGAGTTTCTATATTGTGTGGAGCGATTAAATTAAAGTATATTTGTTGTTGACGGCTGACCAATATATTTGCTGGTGCGATATTTCTCTGTCATGGCTTATAATATTGTCCGATCGTACACAAGAGCGCACAGACTACCGAATGATGGATTGAGTGCCTCCGGAGAATGCACGGACCAACGATTGATGGATTGTAAACTTTATGAAACTGGCTAATATGGTTAATTTCCCATGCGTCGTCGATTTTAAAATCTAAATACGCAAAAATGAATAAATTATAAGTTCTGTCCATTCGATAGAATAAAAAATAAAAGAAAAAATAGAATAGATTAGAAAAATAGAAAAAACGCGTTTTAAAACCAAATTTAATTATAAAAAAACATAGTAAAAGTTAACGCGCTGTAAAAATAACATCGCACATATATGGAATTAAAGTCTGCACAAAAATGATGTGGATTGGTAACAAAATTTAAATTTTCAAAAATCAAATAAATTTTAAGTTTTTAACGTTTTTTGTTGGAACCGTACTCATATCGGGGTGCAGTTTGAATTTTTGCCTATCCGTTAAAACTATGAAAAAAGTGATGTTCAATGAAAATTTCTTTACGACCGAGAAACGATGAATAAACCTGGTTCTCAAAAAAGCAAAACGTTTTTATTAGTAAAAAATAGAAAACGCCACGTGGTACGCTATTATAGCTTAAAGCTTTCCGACTATTTCTTAAAAATTTGAGTAAAATTTACTCGCTTAATTTTTTAGCGCTTTGAATGCGCGCGGTTTTTGCTAAATTTAAACAAAAAATGGGTATCATAGAAATCTGTGGGGCGTTTTTGAGATTTAACGTTTCAAAGTTCAAGTTTTGTCCCCAGTCCATGTCATTTTTGTACAGAATTTAGTTCCAAAATAACAATAAAAATATATTTATTCTAATGAGTTTTGTAATGTAATCCACATGTATTGGAAGGTTTCACATGTAGCGGGCTTACAATGGTGTATACCAAATTCGTTATTTAGTTATCTAGTTATTTTCACCCTGATAGAAATTATTTTTAATACATCTTTTTACAAAATAAGATAATTACAATGAGTGTGTGTATTAATCAAATTTGTAGGGTATATATCAATAATAAAAAATTATATAAATTTCTGATATGTGTTTATTATATTTCAATTTACTTAAAACTGATAGTTTTGAGTTAAACACAGTTAATTTAAAAAAAAACAACAGTTTTATTTGGATAATTACAAGACATGGACATAGTTTGTTGAAACTTAGCAAGCCATGTAATTTTAACACAACCCATAAAACGCGATGTACATTGCTTAAAAAATTTTGCTTTAGAACAAGTAAGCAACATACGCGTAAAATTCGAAGGCGAAAGCGCGAAAGTAAGGCTTAAAACCAGTTCATTAGGATGTTCATGTCTGTTTTCATATAACTTAATTTTAATGCTTTATTCAATTTATACAATGACGTATATCAAATCATTATAAGCAAACACAAAAATCGTTACAAACAAACACAAAGCAAGTTGGCTAATGTAATTGTGTCGGTTTGGTATTGACAGCTTCTGCAGTAGATTTTGATTTTCTTTCAAACTGAATTACCATTTTATTTAAGTGATTTTTCTAATGATTATGCCTTTTAGCTTTACTAATTATTTGAAAATAATTCAAAAATTAAAAAAAGAAACTGATTACTTTGCGAACGAGAAAGCACTGGTGCCAAATTAAAAAAAAATTCAAATAAATAAATATATCTTTTAAAAAACTGAATGTTCTTAGAAAAGAAAAAAATGGTTGTTCTAAGAAAAGCAATCAATCAAATTTCCGAAATTGATAAGCCTTAGTTAATTTATCTTGACCTATAATCGGAAATTAATGTATTGGAAGTAAATAGCAAACATTTCGCATCTGTCAATTTCAGTGTATTTTCAAGCGCTTGAGGTTTATTGTTTTATGCAATAAATGTGTTTTTTTATCGATGCAATAATATTATCTACATTATTATCCACAGAAAAATCATATATCAGCTTTCTGTTTTGTTCTTAATCTCGAACAAAACACAAACAAAACTTGTAATTGAAAAGTACAGCTAAAATTTTATTGCCATTGAAGAAACAATATATAATTTTTGTTGGACCCCAATAAATGTTAAACAATATTTTTAGTGGTTATAGTGTTAATAAAATAATAAAATTTTCGAGAATTGAGAAAATGAAAAAACTTTAAAATTTTGACAACAGAAAGCTCTCCCCCTCTCGCTCTCCCTCTCGATTTCCTTCTTAATTTTCATCCTTCCTCCTCCCTCTTCCCCTTTTAGCAAATTATGATACAATATATAGTTAGATACAAATAAATTTAAAACACCGTTGACATAATATGTTTTGTAAACATGAATGAACAAAACACAATTTTTTTCCAAAAAACAACGATACCACTGTGCAAACTTAGGCGTTTTATATTTGAACGAAACAATTCCCACCCGAGTTAAGATTTTATCCCAGTAAATAAGCAGTTGGGCCGTTCCTGATTTGAGATTTAGGAAAGTTCGAATCTGAGATCGATAATTTTTTAGATGCGATTGCGTCTCAAGTGAAGTATTGTTTCCAATACTCAAGTGAAGTATTGTTTCCAATAATATAAGTTAAAACCCTCACAATTTTACGCGGAGTCAAACGCGTGATGTATTTGTAGGAAAACATTGCTGCAATTCATTAGACTAGATTTATTCCCTTAGAGATATATTATTAAAAAAATGCTAGCTGGCATTTTTGTTTGAAACTTCTGTATTTTATTTTTTTCTCTTGGGATTTTATTAATAATTGAATAAATTAGTTCGAATTAAATTAGTTTAAAAACTATTAATATCTAAGATATTTTTTGTGAATTAATGGTTGCCGAACCGGAAATAAAAGAACAACTTGTACAAAAGCGCGATGTGTACTGGGTGAAAAACAATATTGACATTATAATCATATTATCTGACGGATTAATTTTTACTTATTTTTTAGCAGTGTCCACATTCGATTTATTAAAACTGTATAATTCGAAAATTGAGGCCTATTCAATATTAAAATAAAGCAGAAATAACATAATTATTCCTATTGATTGAAGTAAGTTTATAGTATTAAAATACATAAAGTTACAGTATAACCCAGATAAGTGTTTTTAAATAATTGATACATTTCATTGCATAGCTAAATAAACTAGATTGTATTTGGTCCCATTATGACCTTCTATAAAGACAAAAATTACAAATCATCAATTATAAATCTAATAAATGTCACAAAATACTAAAAAAGGGTAGGGGTACCAAAATATGGCCTTCCGTCCCCAAAATTCTCGTGTCTCTTGTGCTCTTTGTGGTGAGTATTAAAGAAGAAAAATCTCCCCTGTGCGTGTATTCGGGTGTTTGCGCGCCCTCCCACGTGTATATCACACCTCTTAATAAAAAAGTGTGTTTGTGTTTTTATAAAAATCCCCCCTTCTAGTTTTTTCATCATGAAGCCTCTTTTCTACCACCTCATCATTTTTTGTCCTCCCAGTTTTCATCAAGAATATATAACACAAGAGAATGTCCGACTGTACACTAAATTTTTGACCACAATTTTGCGAGAAAAGTCGCACTTTCAAATTCGTGTGCGAGTTTTCTCGCAAAAATCCGCCATTTTCTGCTAGTTTTCCCGCACTGCGATTTTTAACACAGTGTTAGTTTTCTCGCAGTGGGGACTGCTACTTCTTTTGCACTCTATACGGCTTTATTCGCACTGCGATTATTTTCGCACTGCGAGTCTGGCTGCCCAACAAAAAAAACAAAGCGGAGCGGAAATTTTGTGTTTAAATGAGTAAAAGTCGTTTTTTTAGGTTAAAATGTCAAAACTTTTTAGTTTTGATAAAATAAAGTAAATTTCCAATGTTTTGAATTTAAATAAAATAGTTTTAAAGTGTTTTTTACTCCAATGAAAATGACTACCAGCGTCTGTATTTTTTTGTTGTGCAGCCAGACTCGCAGTGCGAAAATAAACGCAGTGCGACTAAAGCAGTATAGAGTGCAAAAAAAGTCGCAGTTCCCACTGCGTGAAAACTAACACTGTGGTAAAAAATCGCAGCGCGGAAAAACTAGCAGAAAATGGCATTTTTTGCGAAAAAAGTCGCAGACGAATTTTAAAGTGCGACTTTTCTCGCAAACTTTTGATCAAAAACTTAGTGTACAGTCGGACATTCTCTTGTGTTATACATTCTTGATTTCACTAAGCAACAACCAAAACCAAATCTTAAAATTAAACTAAAAGCTTTATCATGATAGATTTTTTTTATTTTAATGTAATCGTGTTTTCTGGAAAAATGACCCATTTCTACTCGGATAAAAAAAATTTCAATTTTTGATTCATATTCGGAATGGTAAACATAATTTTGTAAACAATCCCAATGAAAAGGATTTTTACTAAATAGTCGCAACAAAAATATACGTTAATTATTATTTTATTATTTTGTTATAAACCAATAAAAACAAAAAATGTATTAAAAGATGAACAAGCTCTTCTCAAGTTAAAAAATTTGTTTCTTAATAAAATAGTTTTATTTATAAACACATTATCAAGGATTTTTTTTTTTTTGTAATCGTGTTTTCGGATGCTTCCCGGTTTTTGGGGGTTTGTGTGAAAGGTTTTCTGCGAAATTCGTTTTTTTTTTTTTGTACCAAACAAAAATGTTAAAGATGAACAAGCTCTTCTCAAGTTAAAAAATTTGTTTCTTAATAAAATAGTTTTATTTATAAACACATTTATCGACGTTTCCGACACCTAAAGCCTTTTTTCTCACCGGAACAAGCGATTTCTCGTTTCTACACCAGAATGAGTCGCGTGTCTTTAATTTTTCGGATTTCGCGTTCGCGTGGCAAGGGCTAAATTCGTACGTCTCCAACTCGTTTTCCATTCAGGAAGAAGAAAAAAACTACGACTAGGTAATTCGGCTACGACGTACCCAGTCGAACCTAACAACGAATACGGCATTTCAAAAGACCACGACATTAAATTAATTACAAAAATTATTATGATTAAGTTCAGCTTGATTTTAAGTTTTTGCTTACACTAAAGTTCAGAGCCGAGTGTTGAGATTGTTTATGAGTTTTTCTTGATAAATGATTATAACTTTCTGATTTTACGATAGGAAAATCCTGATTATAATTTAATGGTGTGTTTTTAAAAAGTGTCAAAAATATCACTGTCTGTAAATGTTTTTACATTTAAAAAACCTTGAACACCGTAATTATTACGAGTAACAATCGTGTTTATTGTGGTAATGTTCCTACCTCTGAATATGATTCTCCGAACCTCCAGTCATTTGAAGTGGGCGTAATTTGGAATTTTGTGCTTTAAATGAGTCATTTGAAGCTAATTTATGGTTAAAATATATTTCAAGTTATGTATTTTATTTACATTTTTAGCCCTGTTTTTATAGTTTTTATAATTGGTATTCATATTTAATTATTAACGAAATCAGTGTAAAAAAAAGAGCGAAGTAAGTACTAAAGTTTCAACTCTCCGGAAGTTGCTTCAGAGCTCCAGAAAGCGGAGTTGTTTTCTGTAGCTCTGGAAAACATCACTATAGTGTATTGCGTAATATATGCGATATATGACGCCGTAGCGACAAAAATGGTCCATGTCACCATAGAAGTCCCTGGTCGCACTACCTACTCTAAAAAAAACTAAGAAGAGTCGCATTTGATCAGCAGTTTTTTACGCAGTGACTTTTTCTCCCGCGAAATGAGTACGAGTCAGTGGAAAAATTAAACGGTTTGAATTTATTCATCATGCCTTCATCCACCACTCGAGGGATAGATACTTTTAATTTCGCATTTAGCAGCGTGCGTTTTATCCACTACCGCGGAATTTGTGTTTTTCTTTTTCGAAAAGAAATCTTGAAAGAAAAAAGAGTAATAAATAGCGTACAGATTTTTTTTATAAGTTTGTTGAATATTTTTTTTATATTAAAAGCGTAACAAAAAAAATCATTGAGAAAATAATGGGGTTAATACGAAATTGGGAACAATGGCATTCGCACATTGCTTTTTTTCAATTTTAATTCTATTTTCAATTCAAATTGTTGATTTTAGTAAATAAACATAGATTTGAGATAACAAGTCCTAATCATAAGCAAATTATAACAATGCAAATCGATCACGATTGTAAAAACATAATCATGCTTTACTACAATATATGGTTTAAGTGTTTGTTCGTAAACGCTAAAGGCCGCCGTTCAAATTTATGCACAATGCACGAGGCACAATGCACAATGCATTAAAACTCCGAAAATAAGTATCCACACTTACGCACAATGCACGATGCACAATGCACAATGCATTATCGAAATGGAACGGCGTTCCAAATTTTGTGCGAGTAGCAACGCGCTTCGAAAATTTGTACGGACTTTTTTCGCTAAGTACGTATGATGAGAACTCTTCTGCTTAAAAAACGAAACAAATAATAAATATTCTTGAACAAACGACTTTACATTTCGTTATACATAAAATTTAAAACATATTTTTGCGTGTAACAAAATATAAAACATAACTTTATGCAAAATAAATAAAAAAAGAGAAATTTTGAAACGTTATTTTGGCTTTTGTTTAGCTTTCCTGACTAATATTCAGGATTGTTTATCCCAACATCGGTTAATTTGAGTTTTTTTTATCAACTTGGTGGATTTGCAGCAACGCTATTTTTTTGTTATGTTTAAATTTTTAATAAAAGAAACAAGCATTTTAAACCGTATTTAACAATAGTTTTGGCTGAAAATTTGTTTTGAAGCATTATGAATTGTGCGTGGGAGTGAACAGGTAATATAATGCATTTTGCATCGTGCATTGTGTATTGTGCATAATGCATCGTGCATTGTGCATTGTGCGTAAGTGTGAACGGGACTTAAAGTGAACCATCTATATTTGCAAGTTTTTAAAATTTTTACAAAGATAAGGCTAAAAATATGATTGCTGGTCAAATTATTCTATTCCTAAACAACTCTATTAACTATGAAAATTAATTAAGCATAAATTAATTTACAGTTTAAATGGACTTTTTGATTTTTAATAATCTTTGATCCATTAAAGATAATTTAGAAACTGATGTCTTAGGCATTTTTAGAAAAATAAGAAATGCAATATGGTTTAATGAATTAAAATTAATTAAAATTTGTATTTTTAAATTATTATCGGAAATCGATCTACAGTTGGAACATGCTCAATAGTTTTTAAAGTTAAATATAAAAGGGTTTTTGCAAAAAAACTTTGTTTTGATTTGACGCTTCCTGATAGCATTCTTTTTTGGTAAATAACTTCGTTTCATATTTAAAAAAAACTTCGGTTAATTTATTTTAAAGTAAAAATAATTACATCATAATTTTTACATATTGCAATAAAAGGACTAATACGGAAAAAGCAAAAATACCTGTATATGGTCTTCTAATTGCATTTCTATAATCATCGAAAAAGATTACATGTAGTGTTCCGCAGTATTTTTTAAGCATTTAAAATGAAAAATAGATTCTTATTCAATACACAGGCACAAACCACATTGAAACATTACAAAACTTAGTTTTTTATAATATTCTTATTTTTTGATCATTCTAGGTACACAACTCTGCTTGTTCTAAAAAATATGGGAAAAAAACTCAAAAGAAGAAAGGTTTAAGTTTAAATTTTTATAAAATACGGTTTTTAACAAATGTTTGTATTATTAAGCTAGTGTTTTCTTTTACTGCCTATACTGTTAAATTGAAACCAAGGTTTGATTCGTTATGCATTTCAGCATTAATAATTTAAAATAAATGCAAAT